>DVTA01000322.1:0-10003 GCA_018233265.1 Junonia stemosa | reverse complement strand
GTTTTTACGTAAACTAAATATATTTTATTTTAAAAAGATTTATCATTTATCGAATTTAAATATAGCAACTAAAAATTTGACTTTGTATCGACCTATTTAAAACGCTGGTCAATAACTTTACGTGCCGAAGTTATGTTATGTAGATAGTTATAGGTAAATATTTTCATTCGGAGGCAAATATTATCAATAGCTTTAACTATTGCGAATTCTTATCAACTCTTTTTTTCGCAAACACTCGACAAATAGGTCACATTTTATTTTCGTACAACGCCCAAGTTTAGCAGTCAAATATAAAACGCCGATATGTCTGAGGCGTATTAAAATACAAATTTCTATTAATACGGTATGAGTAAAAAAGAAATGGTCCTACGCACGCGACGTGATTCATCATTTGTTAGTCGGGAAATCAGATTTGGTATTTGCGTTCACAATGTCGTTGACATTTCGTGTAGCTTTGAAAATAAATGACTGCAGTCGGGCTGAAATAACCATCACTAAAATAACTATGAGCGCTACTACTATTTCCATATAGTCTTATTGATTAAAATAAATCCTCTATTTAGAATAGTTTAACGTATTCGTAATGAAGAACGATTTCTATGGACACATCTGTCGCCAACCAAGCATTCCATTTGGTATTTATTTGCAAAGGGTCAATCTATTGACGTCAGTGTTTAGATATCTTTATTCCCTTTGGAGCTAGCCCTTTTAAATGGAACGCTTTGAATAGCCACTACATAGTAATCTTTGAGACGAGGAGACGTATATTTAACCTTGTTGATAGTTTCAGAAAATGTATTATAATAGAATCCGTTTAAGATATTCCGAGAGTAAACTGGTCTAGCCGTGGTAATATTTATCCGGATTTAAATCGAGCAAGCTTTGCAAGTTCACAGAGAATATTGCCCTTCAGTATCGGCCATCTTAAGAGTTGTTTAACGTGTCTAACTTTTCATGGATGATCTAAAGACTTTTTTGGATATTTATGAAAACATTTTTTCCAGGTGGTATCAAGAGATTGCAGTAGCCTCCTGCAAGCGCACTACCGTCTGGACGGTCACCCACATGTAAACCCAATCCACGAAGTCCTGGTGGGTGATAAGAGGGTGTACCTTATCTTCCCGAGGTCCCACTCAGATCTCCACTCGTATGTGCGGGCGAGGAAAAGGTTGAGGGAACACGAAGCGCGGAGGTTATTTAGGCAAATGGCGGAAACTGTTGCAGCGTGTCACGAACAAGGAATCGTGTTACGAGACCTCAAGTTGAGGAAATTCGTCTTCGCCGATCCTCAAAGGTGAGTTCATTTCTATGACTATTCAGACAAACAATAATTTCAATCATATTTTCATTAAAATTAACGCCAACGTTTATAAACCGTCTATAAATATATTCTGAACACATACTCGTAATGCTCCACTATCAGTATTTAAACAAGCATACGGTATTACGCTCGTTGAATAGAACGTTGATGGTTTCCTAACTTAATGTTATGTTTTCGCAAGGACTTGATTTAATGTAGAGAAATCTTGCCTAGTATAAATTGCAATCGGTTGAAATACGACATTATCGCAGTACAACACAGTCAGCCGTTTGGATTGCCGTGTGCTAAATTTTGCCAATGAAATAACTGACGCAACGGTCCCCTACTGACGATATCTCTAGCTCGCAATCGAAAATCGTTTACCTTGTGTAATTCGTATCGACAGTGTTACCAGCATTTGTATATTAACTACAAAGCTACGAATGCAGCTGATGCTACAAAAAACGTGTAACAGACACCGTATCAATCTATTGCACTTTTTTCACTCCACCCACTATTAAGCGCCCGTGAGAAAAAGTGTTCCAAAGTCACAAAAACGTCGGAAACGGAAATGATCCATGTATGAGCAGCTCGTCATTTCCTTTGTATTCGATAGCGTCGTGTAAGATGATAAACCGTTATCAAGTAATTTATTACATCAATTAGACAAAACACTGATATACTACATGTCGTGTAGTATTGTTTCCCATTGAGCTATGGGACGACTTATAACATGTATAAACGAACGAGACCGATCAATAAAAAATATACAGCATATTGAACAAGAATTGCAGTAAAGGCGAAAATATTACAAATAATTACTCAACGGCTTTATTAATTACAAGCAACCGGTAGGAACCGGCGGATTTTCGACTTTTGAAACGTTATCTGGCCTCCATTGTTGCGAATATCTCCGGCAATGCTAGCGACTCAAGGCGAACGGTGTCATTGCTGCGTACAATACAATCGGGTCAAGGGTGAGCGGCGCTGCGCCCGCGCACCTCACGCATTGCCAGCCGACCCCTGTGCTTAGCCCGACGTGTACCTGCCACCCTTATTCGATCACCTGATCCCGACCAGCTCCCTAACAAAAATATAAAATTTATGCTATGCACCCCTCTCCTGTAGCATTCCTTTAAAATTTAAAGAAAGCTCCATCATTCACCTGTCCCGCATACCGACCCTTGCATTGTTAATCTCAAAAGATTTTCTATTTGATAATAAATCCAATCTTAAATTTCTAATGAATGTAGCATTCAAGTAGTTTGATGAGATGGGTTTATTTATTTAGTCCCTTAATTCCATCTCATCGGCCTCCCACGATAGGGGCAACAACCCAACTTTGTACATTGAGCTCTCCTTGACATCCAGACCGTGACATCCCGACCGAAACAATTTTCATTACGCCTCCACAAAATCCAGTCCGACAATAATGGTTTCTTTGACCTGCAGCTATTTTATTTCGTCCCGAATGACATTCATCAAACGAGTTTAAAAATGCCCTTGACGCAAATAGTAAAGCAGAAACGGCATAAAATAAAAGCCACTACTGCCTAACGTAACGTAATCCCGCCGTGTCTATATTTACGCAACAGTATTAACTTAGTCCGCTTTTGAGTGGACAGACAGTAAAAAAAGGGAAAATTTAATACCCTTCAGCGGAGTATCATCAAAGCGAACGTTGTCAAAAGCGTCGTTTCGCGATGCGAAACGGTACCGTGGCTCAAATGTAAAAACTTTTGCTTCACCTTTTACGTAATAGCAGAGCCGCAGAGCCAAGTACGCCGTGACTTGAGAAGCCTTTTCAAAGTTACTACTCAAAGCGGGAATGTTTTGCATTCGGTTATTACACGAAAAGTCTGAATCCTAAAATGGAAAGACATAAATAGACGTCTTCTTTATGAAAACCTCTCATCAAAATGTTTGCGAATAGAAGATGCGTTCGATAAATGCGATGTACGTGTGCAATTTTTTTCTCATGTATTCTAAGAACATATCTAACCGTTAACACCGTAGAGGAGCGACGCTGCGGATGCGGGTCCAGTTCTGCCATGTGTCATTTCAGAAAGGAAATGTTACTTTTTGTTTTTAAGATATTAACGGACCGCTCCATGTCAGGTAGCCAGCTGTACGACAGGATCTTGACCCAAAGCCGTCTCCCGTTAATGGGCGTGTGTCTAACTTTCCCAGAGAATATTTGTCATCTGATTAAACAGCCGGTCAAATAACATTTGCATACCGGCAGCTGACCTTGCGTGCCCCTAATAAATTCTAATGATTGTGCACATGCCGCGGTGGTCAAGATTATTCCTTGGCTCTTTACAATCGTGAGAATGGCCACATGTCGGATTGTGGAAGGTGCATCGCGAGCAAGTGACCCGCCCTTCGACCTCCGTTCTCACGTCGCGTATAAAGGCACCCCTGATTATAAATTCGAGTCATCCGGCGGACTCCACGCCGTGATATCTCGCGATTTCGCACCGTCTCAAAGGTAAATAAGAACATTAATATTGATTCCGCGTTTCTTTGAAGCTTTGAAGTAGATTTTTACGGTCCCCGTCCGTAGTTTTTCTCATCCTTTGAGACTGAATGAAATTATTTCTCTCGACCCTATAAGCAGTTTCATAGAGTTTCTTGTGAGAGTATCCGAAGAGATGTTGGCGCGATAATAAGTAATGAATGTCTTCTTCGTTGTGTTTGTTATTAAATTGATATTTTCCTGCTTTATAAGCCACACAAAGTTACTGTTGGAACTGGTAGACAACAGATGTGCTAGGTATCGAAATTCGGGATGCTTTGACGACGTATACTTTCACTTAGAAGAGTGCACGAAAATTTTCAATAAATAGATACAAGTGAATATATTCGAAGGAAGTCTCAATCAATAGCATCCGGACGAGTGTGTATTTAAGGTCGATTCGAGATGACAACGCAGGTAGCTTGTTTCGATCCCGCGAGATAATCATATTTCGTATTACACGTTTATTTTTTACGCTTCGAATTTTCTTTATAGGGTTCATCCGTCATATATTTTATAAATTTTTACTTTGAGTTTTACAATATTAAGAATTATATGTATGCCTATAATGGATGAATTGACAAATAAACACAAATGTACGTCCAAACACTGTGTAAAAAACATACAATGCTTAGTTGATTCTTTATTTTTTGTTTGAACAAAAAACTGCAACAATTGGCATAAATAACAAACGGAAATACATTTAATTTAAAGACGAAGAAAAAATCAGCAATACTAAACCTTAAGATGTAATTGCTTTAACTTTTTTCTATTGAAGTAAATTAGATACATGCTATGACAAACCAGACAAGGTGGAGCCCGCGACTCAGCCGCTGGTAAACACAACGAAACCTTTGTAAACAATCTCAGGTATAAAATATTGTCCTCGGCGTATTGTTCGAGCCCATCCCGCCTACTCCACGCCAAAATAATAATACCGGCGAAACGTTCCAGGTAACAAAACAAAACCCGAGGTTTTTTGCGTAACGCGGTGTTTAGGAGCCGGATCGGATGATCGCAAACAATGACGAGCTCGCGATATAAGGCTTTCGATTACGCAACTCGATACATACTTTATAACGCCGAGTAGCAGGAATTTATCATGTAAAAACGAGCAATATCCCGTCGTATATTATCAGCTATAAATATTGTACTGAGTGTGTCTGTTTTCGCGTCGCGAAATGATATTGGCGTGTCTGCGGCGCTAACGGGACGGGATATTTATGGATGTGGCTGCGCTGGCACTCTCTAGCGGATGTGCCAAATTCGTTCGCGATAGACCCGGCAGACGCCGTCGCGACGCATACCGGCCCGGCCACCGCCTGTACTATATTTCCATCGAAATCAAAACCTACTTTCCTATCAATTTATTCAATAAATCTACGGACTCGTTTCATATTACAAACATCACCCAATTATCAAATTTAGAACTCTGCTCGGGGCCGTGGTCGATATCTGCATAGTTTACCTGCACCCACACCGACTGTTTTGAAAACATTTTGAAACCGCGTTGCCAAAGTATCGTGGTGTAAGACACCGCTACATTACAGCGACGCATTTGCATAACACCGGGCGCTCAGCAAAACGCCCGTATCCGTACGTCTTTCGGTTTCGACAGTTGTATAACTTCAATGAGACGCAGAAGGTATTGTTTGAATTGCGTAATCCACCCTTGGTAACAGTTTTGGAACGAAATATTGAGCAGCGTAATTTCTATTGGCACCCGGCGCGGCGCCAGCGTCCATGCGATTCGAGTTCTAGCTTGTTGATGCGATTACGCCTCTAGTTTACTTTTGTACGACATGATTCAGGCGTGCCGGAATTCAGACGTTTATGTTATTCGTTTTGGGGCGTTTGTTTGTGGCCTCGGTCGACTTGCGGCTGCTGAGGTCGTGAACAACTGTGCCAATGTCGCTGGCGTCGACGCTGCGCTGCCTCTTCGCTCGTGCGGAACCGACGATTGAACTCATTTGGAAAACAATCATGCATGTTGCTACGTCATACGATTATTCAAAAGAAAAGGTCACATCGACTATACATTATTCCGATGAAAACTGGCAGAAATACGTATTATTCAGACACCTACACTTCTCCTCAATCCGTAAATAAATGAGTCGGGCGAGGACGAGGCAGTGTTCGTCATTACTATAAATAACGCATGTTCGCACCTTTTTTGGTGATACGAAAACACCGGACGCGGCTACCGGACGTGGACATAGTGCATTGATCTCGAGCAAGCATCACCTCTACTTATTACTCGAAACACAATGCGAACGTCATTCTGAGAAATGAATTGCCGGACATCATTGTATCTCGTGTACAATAGAACTCTTTTTAGGTTTATTTAAAAGATTAAACATTTCGCACACCTGCTGAATGGAGACGGAAATGCAGACAATATTGTGCATCGGAAGTTCCGGTCGGTGGGACCATTTCTTTTTTTGTTTGGCGTTGTGATTTTTTTTTTTTTGTTCAAATTTAGTTACAATTATTGCCTAAACGTTTTGTGCTCAAACGGATAACTATTAAACCGATCTGGTTGCGTAAAACAAAGGTCTGCAGAACCTTGTGCAAGCGTTGTTCGGCGCGCCTGCGCACGGCTACATATCTGCGGATTTGCGTAACTTCGCACTTATCCGCCGATACGCCCGTACGTTGTGACACGCTCCGTTTGCCCGTGTCACTGGTATTCAGATCGACCTATTTCAAATTTTAGACAAAGCGACTTTATAATCAAATTTTTATATCACAGGGAAAGTATACAATAACTGCTGTTAGTTTCATCAGACCAATGACTCATCATATTCGTGAACCGCAATACGCCCCGATGAATTGCTTTTGTTTGCTTTTACCTCTAGTAATAGAAAGTAAGGAACTTACAAAAAAAAACATTGCAAAAACGTTTCTAGCAAGTAAGCGCACGTGATCGACCCCAAACCCCTAAAGGATGGGTGCATTTACATTGACCCGGGCAAAAAATCTGCACGTGCCGGCAATTACTTGGGGACGAGTCTGCTTTTTGCTACGCCCTCAGCACACCGTCTCACAAGAGCGCTCATCGATAACCAAGAAATGCCTAAAGTGGACTCGCTCGCTGCCAAGACACGCGTCTACCATTTCTTTACGATTATTTTTATTTAACGCCGTTCCGTTTCGTTCCATACGAATTGGTGTGTGAACTCATCACTCCCTAGCAACGAGATCCTACCATTACGCGGTCTGATATATTTTTCTCATATTTTTGTTCCACGCTCGAGCTCGAACCACTCGCGACTGCATATCCGCGTCGCCGAGGTCGCTGACCGATGGAACTCATCTAGCGTAACAAAAAACATAATCTTTCGAGGTATTGATAACGAACTATGGAACCAAATTAATTAATTACGTCATTAAAAAGTCTCTTCAAGGACAGAATCAAATAATAACTCCTATTTTAATTCAACATGAACAAAACAGAAATATTATTCAAGTTATTTCTAAATTTCCTAAAATAAACTTTACAAACACGTTGAAACTCGTAAGCGAGTTGCCAAGTAATTTCAACGTAATTACCCAAGAATCAGCCTCCGAGTTACGCATAACTTTCTTTGCACAATACAAAAGAAACTTCAAAATATCATTTAACCCTGCGGTCTCCGGTAAAAATAAAACTCGTGCTTCCCAACCAACAATGCAACAATGAATCAGAGTATGACAGGATCGTGATGAATGCCTTTCGAGGGAACGAATGCGTCATTGCCTTCGGTGACGTCATTAAGAGGGATGGTATAAAACCGAAGGGCGATAACAGAGGGTTCGAGATGAATCATAGATGCCTCTAACAGGTCACCACCCTCAGCTATTTATAACTCCCCTTGATATTGTTTTAAAATACTCTTTCACCCTCTAAAATACCTGATCCACAAATAGTACCACGGAACACGTAGGTACATAAATATCAGTCTCAGTGAATAACACAACCGACGTATATGATACCTGTGTTTAGTTATAATTATAGAATTACAATAGCATTTTACAATAACAACACACTACGCAATGTTTCTACGTGCTAAGTACGAGTTCTCGTAATTTAAAATTACCCTAATTGCTAGTCCTTTAAGCAAAAACGTCTCACATTCTTAAATAAAAACCAGAGTCATGTGTAAACAGCGAGAGAAAAAACTAGCTGGCACTTCGACGTTTATTTTGCGCCCAAAAACTGCAATAAAAATATTCAACTTCCATGAAACGTTACGAGGAATAGCAAACGTGCACAAAAATGAAAAATCAAAGTATACGAAACCAAAAAGCTTATACATTTTAAGTGTAGGGGGCGACCCTGCTCCGATTAAATATGGTAAAACTAAGCGCTTTGCTTCCCTATGTAACCGATCCGTCTTTGAGTTCAACAACTCATGATATTATCATAGCCGATGAGATGTGGCCCGAGGGCTTATGTCGATTTAAATTAATTTCTATTTTAATTTATCACAATAAAACTTATTTTGAGACAAGTGGGAGTTATTGAGATATATTTGCCCGAAAATCCGAGAACATTTGACGATAAACAGATGTATAAAACAAGAATTCTTTTGGGATCAGCCAAAGACGGAGGCGTAAGCATTTTCGAGCGTCCTTATTTTCATTTGTGTAAATAATACCAGAGTTTTCTGCCTACGCGATACGTTTTGCTCGGAAAATATTTTCTGCGCGGGCGGTAGCCAAATATAATTTTGTATTAAAAAAAATCCTTTTAAATATTATACGAAATTCAAAGCTCCCACGCTAAGTCCTTTGTTCAGGAAGTAATATCAATTAAAACGAAGGTCGGGAATACAAAAGGAAAATCTCAATTACCTAATAGAACAAGTAATATTTAAAGAAGCAAAAACAATAGAAATTGTATACTATACAAATGGAATAAAATAAAACGCCAAATCCCTACCAATAACAGGACTAAATGAAATAGAAGGCAGCCAATTTCCCTGTGTGTCGAGCGTTTACCTCGAGCCTGGCGTCGAAAAAAAAAAACAAAACACAACCGGTCTGCGAATGGCCAGAATTGCGATTAACCCTTCAAACCCGATGCGTCGTCACTAAAAATACTTGACGTCTGCGTCGGCTGCATGAACTTTACTTTTTGCGTATTGCATTTCATATCATTTGTTGCTACTCGCTTTTAAAATATCACGAAAATGTTTTGTATAATCACAATTTATTGCTCGTTTTCCTTATGCGCATTTGTCGCGTTTATCATTTAGCGAAGTCTTGGTAATTTTAAGTGTCAATTCAATTTTGTGTACTGAACCATTGAGTTTTATCTTCAATTGCATTGTTTGGCGCCTGTCTCCGATCGGTAATGAGTTGGACATTACGTGTAATGGCTCACGTCTGCGTCTTAACAATAGACCATAATGCACATTTATTACTAATCAAGTCACGGGCGTCTGCCCTATAAAGAACTTCCTGTTTTAGTACACAATCGACTTTTTAGTACTAACCTTGATATTGAATCCACTTACCAACGAGTTCTACAACCATAAGGGATGATGCGTCATTTTATTTGAATGAAATCCGCTTCAATTCAATGCAACCAAAGAAGGTAAATAAATGAATTGCGTCTATTTTACTTAATTACTAACGTAATTGTTTGAGTTTCAAAATATTATGTGTTAATAAATTACATTGTTCGAAACGAGCGTCGTTTTCACGTTAGATAGCATACTTAATGGCAGGAAGTATCAAAATACCTAAATTATCTAGAAAATCGTTATCTTACGTAACTTGTGATAAAACGAAAAATACATCGAATCATGCTTCTAATAAGTTTTTCCCGCAGCGCCAAACTATTCAGAGAAATAAGTAAAGTACAAAAGTATCCGTGTTACTGGAAATTACCCCTGATAAACAATGAGACTAATTACTATGAAGTCATCTGCCTAATTCCGACAAGTAATTACGAACCATCGACTGGTGAAGGAAAAGACAAAAACTTGTCACAGACTTGTTTAGAACGAAACGAGCAGCGCTAAGTGGGGCATGGTTCAAAAATATTGGGGGACAAAGCCAAGCGTCATTTAGTTTGATAGCGTAGGCGCATCCTAATCTCGTGTGACGTAACATCAGTTCACGGTCAGCTAGAGGAAATGACGCACGGCGTCGCGCCAGTACAACACCGTTGAACAGTTGGTACAGAGAATTGTTGG
>DVTA01000321.1:0-10007 GCA_018233265.1 Junonia stemosa | reverse complement strand
TAGGATAGAATAGGCTTACGTTAGGTTAGTTTCATTTCGTTAGGTTCATTACTTTTTTGAAGGTTATTTAAGGTGCTGCCATCTGCCCTCCTGACTCTTTGTAATTCATTTACCTACAGTATACGATTTACTCATATACTTCTCAGATCACTCATTAGTGATTACTTTATAACTTGTTCATTTTAGGATTCAAAGCATAACATTGTAATGAGGTTTTTTTAGGTGCCACCCGCAGCGTCGCATGCCCCTTTATGTACATTCATATGCTTACAGTATACGATATACTCATATACGATATATTCATATACGATATACTCGTCATATACGAACATTGCTCAGACCATTCATTGCATTATTTAAAAGGCCGGCAACGCATTTTGTAGCTCCTCTAGTGTTGCAAATGTCCATGAGCGGCTTGTTTGCCCAAAACAATTATAGCTTTTTAATTTTAGCATTCTATGCTTTAGTTTGTTAAGAACTTATACCTCAACTTATGATTGCATTACTAATTTCAATGCTGACTTTGATTTGCATTTTTGATTTCATTGCATGTTTGATTTCGTTAATTATTTAATTAACATCTATAGATCGTACAGTTCTTTGATGGTTCTTTAATGTTATAGCCCCTCTGCCTCTTTATATACATTCATATGCCCACAGTATACGATATACTCTCATATACGAACATAACTTAGACTCATTACATTACGCCATAGAACACGAAATCTCACAGATTCAGATAATTACTTTAATGATTGTTGTCCGTTGTTTTAGTAATAACTTAATATAAGAGCAACTTAATCGTTCGATAATAATAATTGGCATTCTAAGTATGGATACTATGGATAGTGACTTGATATTATGTTCCAGTAATATAAGTACATTCGTTTAATATTTCAATCGTATTCAATTGTAATAATCCTATTTTGGAGTAAACTGAAGAAATTACTTTTAGTCATTAATTCTCGGTGATTTTAATACATAATAAATCAATCTGTCACTTAATTATAAAGCTTATATAAAAGGCTACATTATTACTACTTATAAGTTTATTAGATAAATCCGGTAGATAACAAGCTTCAAGTATGACAGCGCCTTTTACGACTGTCTCGAACTTATTGCCCAATTACCGTCGCAGTGACAAGCGGTTGATTTGCTGCAGCCGCTGAATTCATTACCATACATTTCATTTTCAAACGATACCGCCATTAAGGGTGCCCACACTAGTTTAAATCTGATATGCTCGATTTGTTACTATTCGTTTTCATATTGAATTTCATATTGGAATAAAAGCATATTTTTTTAAAGACAGATATTGTCTATGTTTGTCGAAGTCTTATTCATTTTCCAAACATTTTGAGTTTTTTACACTTACAATTAATTTCGATAATCAACAAACATTTTGTCTGAGCACCAGTTATCTTCGACTTATAATTTTCTTCTCCTCTCCGTCCTTGAGTTAAACTAATTTACTTAACAAATATTGATCTATTTTTTTTACTTTAGGCGAAATTAATAAAAAGAAACCCAGAAAAAATGTAGTCGCATTAATAATCTAATTTTTTCATCGGTTAAAGTCAGACTCATTTCTGTCTATTATAAGGTCCACGTAATAACAAACGACCTAATAAAGTTAATATAGTATTGAGGGTTAAAGTTTAAACGTGTTTTAAAATATATTTATTACAGAACGGAAGCCTGGCCAGTGAAGGAGGAATGCCTTTACGAAACACGAAACGTGTGCCGCTATTCAACAACCCGGTACCTCACTACATGAGGATGCTCAGTCCCGAAAGGCTATTTTGTAAGTATTTCAATTAGTAGACAACTAGACAAACATTTTGTTTTTAATTAGAGGATATTTTTGACGCGTACAAAATTGCGAAAGCTTTCACATAATTCGCGGCAAATGAATATATGCTGAAGGTATATCGACTGTTTGTAAGCGTAATAAATAAATTCCTATACGCACTATTAAAATTTGCCTTACTATGTCCTTACATATACACCTTATGTCTTAATATTCTTATGAAAAACTAGTAAAAACATCTAATTTGTCGATAACATCTATAAGTTGTGCCTATAAAGGCATAAAAGTTTTTGTCGACTCAGCATTAATATCAAAACCTGATTAAACTTACTAAACGTCGCATTTTTCCTCTCAGTGCTAGGCGATCCTCGTACCAATCAGAACCCAGCAATGGTGACGTTCGGCATACTACTGATGCGTTGGCATAACGTGGTGGCAGCTCGCATACATCGCCAGCACCCGACGTGGAGTGATGAACAGCTGTTCCAGAGGGCCAGGAGGATCGTTATTGCTAGCTTACAGGTAGACTGTCATTGTTATAATCATCAACATTACAATCATCTTCTTCATCAACATATTTATTACCACCATAGTATTCATACTCATCATCTCAATCATCATCATCATCATCACAACCATTGACATCTACGAGTACCTGAACTCGTCCACTTATGGACATCCTTTTATAGTGGACGCCACTGAGCACAAATCACGAAGTATCCATCTAGTGCCGGCCACCCTTCGCAGATCGTCACTCCACCTAACACCTAACCTAAGGGCAAACACTACGTCTATTGAATAAACTTAATAACTCTAAATTAAATGTTTCCTTTCTAAACTATTTGTATAAAAGCTTTAAGCTTAATTTAGAGCAGCCGATCTGGATAGTCTGAATTTTGAATGGCCCTGTTTTTTTAATGTGATACTTGAAACGTAAACTTTGCTTCTCTTCTCTAAACACAAAATAACATAACAAAAATCTGCTAAACATTCCAGAACATCATGCTATACGAGTACGTGCCAGCGTTCCTTGGAGTTCCAATACCACCATATACTGGTTATCGCGCAGAAGTAGCTCCAGGCATCACTCACGCCTTCGCAGTGGCCGCCTTCAGATTCGGTCATACATTGGTCCCACCCGCCATCTTGCTGAGAGACAGGAACTGCAGATATGGAAGAGCGCCTGGTGGACATGACGCGATTAGGCTGTGCCAAACTTGGTGGGATGGAAATGTAAGTAATCCTTTTGCTTCTATAGAGATTTTTCCAGCCTATTGACTGAACAAAAAATTTTAAAATGTTAACAGTTAGTATGGGAGTAAAGTTTTACGATAATGCCTGTCAAACGAGTAGACTGGTATTTAGATGCTAAGTGACCATTGCCAAGCCCCAGTGCCCGGGACGGAATAAATAGGGCACTCCCTCCGGCCGTGTGTGCGTGGTATCTGAATAACCGCGGTATAGAGATACTGAATGTGCCCTTAACGCCGGCGGTCGTGGATTCGATTCGCCGGGGCGGATTTTTGTATGATGTAGGTGCAAACAGTTTTGAGTCTCTCCATCGTGCCTCGGAGAATATGTAAACCTTTTGGTCCCGGCTGTTATCACAATAACTTAATAAGTAATAACGATCGTTACTCGTAGTAGGTAAACATTCTAATATAGGTAACTAAATGTATAGGACTTGGGTAACGGAGGTCAAGAAATCAGTAACCTGTTAATACTCAATGTAGAATAAAGCAGATCCTGGCAGATCCAAAAGGACAAGTGCTAGGAAGAAGACTTAGATACAACAATTTTTCTGTCATTGTCGGTTAATAACAACAATAATGTTAACATATTTTAATATGTCATTGCAATTGCAGTTGATTGTGACAGTAATGTCGATATTTTCTTACATTTTTTAAATTGTTTATTAAAAGTTTTTAATTCTTAACATTATTGCTAGATAGCGAAATAAAATGATTATATAATAAAATTTCACCTGAATTACGCAAAACATAAGTTACTTTCATAACAAACCAGACACGCGGAGCGGTAAATGTAAATCATCTTTACATTGTTCTTGTGTCAATTGTGTTACGTCTCCAGTACTTTAAATGTAAATAACAATTTTACGCCTCTCTTTCATGAAATGTGATGAGTTACCAAAATGCTGTTTAAACGCTTCAAATAAAAGATAAAATGTTACGTGCGTGTAAAACTCATGAGGATATTTTTTTATTCTTTACTTAATTTTTTAAATTTAGTGATAAAATATGAAAATTGGAAAATGTTTAAACATTAAATATTTAAACAAGCAAGCTCATAATAGTCATATTTAATTAATTTAATTTTTGATGATTGATACGATTTCGATATCGTTAGGAAACGTAATCTCCGAAGTCACGCCAACGAGGGTATCACATCTTGGCAGACAATAAACGAAGCTCAAATCTGAATTCTGTAGCACAAGATGCAGCCCTTTCACGATAAGGCGACCAGATGTCGCTGATGTAATTGCGTTCGCCTTTGTGCCATTTCTAATGAAAGGTCGAAACTGATATTGCTATCTTTAATCAACGCGAAACTTGCGCCCGTCACAGGATGCGGGTTGTTATGTTGCAGACAGCTTTGGTTTCACGGTGTATTCCGAAATGATTAGTCGGTTGATTCAAATTGAAATTCAAAAATTAAAGCGTAGCCAAATGAACTACAGTGAGGTTTCCCGACCGGCTTCAGAGCAGTGATTTAAAATCGTGTAAGGATTTACGTTAACAAATTTAATTTTAAATAAGTACATTATAGGTACATAGTTGTATGTACTTATGAATGTAAAATTATGTGATATATAATGAAGATTATTTGTATTGTTTTGTATTAACTATTATTTGTTATAGTATGAATTTCGCTTTAAGCATTTTGTAACTTCCCAAAATTTACATGTTAGTAATATATAATATCTAAAGGTGATAAATTTAAAACAACGTACTCCTTTCCGTCATCATCTTAAATTAATCCGCATGACGACCACGGAATTGTAAGGAAACTAATCTCTTTGAGACAATACTGGCATATCTTTGGTTTACGACGGCCGTCTTGACTGAATCTACAAATATTTGAACAACCATCTCACTATGGCAACTATTGTCTAGGTCAAACTAATTTGGAATCCTCTAAAGCCGTAATTCAATTTTGCATAGAGATCATCAGCAAAATTAATTACGTTAAGCCTTTTACAAGGCCCTTTGATTGTGTTCAGTGTACGCCAAATATAGTAAATTATATTACCAAAATAATATTTTAATATTGTGTACTCTATTATCGATGGTAGTGGTAGTGTATTTACGTGTCCTTGTGTTTTGATGCGTGTACAACAGCCGCACAGAAGGTGGACGTACATAAATAAATAAATATAAACGCCAAAAAAATAATTTTAGCTGACTGCGTGTAAGGCTTTAAATTACGTGTAGGCGGGTACTGGTATAAAAAATAAAAGTAAAGACAAAAGTCATTAAAACAAATGCCATTTAACTCATTAGACGAGTCAGTCCGACTTGCCTCGTGTAAGCGTTCCGCTCCGACGCATGTGGTTCCTCGGCGCCCATATATCACTTAGTCACCCGAAACCGCGCACGCGCTGCGCTAACTCCTATAATAACTTATCGCTAGGGGACTGGGTATCAATAACGCATGTACCTAATTATTTTAAACTTGACTTTTTCTTGATTGTTCCTTCACTGCTGAGGACCGTGACCACATTTGATTCGTTTCCATTAGTGGCGGTCATACGCGGAGTGAACAGCGTCAGACCACCTTGTGCAGGCCCCTACCCTGGGCAAGTCTGCCTTCCATTTTACCAAGGATGATTTGTTGCTCCAAAACATTCTTTGTAGACCACACGATATGTCTAAAGAAACTAAGGATTCTATTTCGAATTAGATTATTTTCGTTTTTGGATTTTCTGGAAAAAAATATTATAGGAATGTATGTGTTTTTTACATCACCAGAAAGTAGACTTTTTAACAAATAAAAATTTTACTGACTCTTTTTAAAAGAGCAGACATTTTAACGCTAAACTTTAATCGGTATTGGTTATTCGATATTAAATGAAAACAACGTAAATAATTATTATTTTAAATCAAAAAACAAGATAAACCATTTTTAGTCTTAAAACCTAGACTTCCTGCACTTAAATCATTCGTATTTTTTTTCCCTTCCTACTTGTTATATTATCTACCATTTGCATTTTTTGCGGTTTATGATTTTCTTTCCACTTTCGTCATTTTTAAAGGCTTTTCCACCGGTCTATAAATGTGACGCAAAAGTTATTGTAGATATGAATATTAATACTACAATGCAGATTTTTTTAATTGAAAGCTATTATATGTTTCATTAACATTAAACTCCTTAACCTTCTCCCTAAAATAGGAGAAGAGCCCAATGCCCAGTTGTAGAATATGTACAGACTGTTACTTTACTTTTATAAACATACCAACTTACTATTTACTTCTTACGAACCTTTGCAAGAATTTAAAGCTAAAATACAGGTTGTCCAAGTTTACCTTAATATTTTATATTTTACTTTTTAAGTTACTTACGTAACATATGAAATGATGAGCAAGTGAGATTGTCTTTTTGTGTGTGTTTCGAGTCGCTGAAGACCCTAGTAGGTACCCATATGTATATTAATAATTCGTCCAGTACACTGTATAAAGAAATATATTTTGATTAAAATAATTGCAACGAGGAAACTGTTAAAATATACTGTTTTACTATTTGAATTAATAAAATGCTTTAATATCTTTGTTATTAACCTAATAAGGGTTAACCTTAATGTTTAATAGTAACTTTTTAACGTGTAAAGTTACGCACAAAATGTAATAAAACAAAAATTATGTACTCACAGACATAAGACACACAAGACGTATAAGATTTACACATCCTTAAGAATAAAATATCGTCACATTTTAAATAATATGTATACAGATTTTTATAGATATAATCTTGAATCAGGCTCGAGGCAAAATACAATATTTGTTGCTTTGCCGGATTGCTAGCAGAGCCCGATGTATGTTTATCTCTATTTATTTGAATTTCTCACGTTTCGAGCTTGAGACGAAACGAATGTTATATGTATTTAAAAATATGCTTTACAAATGTACCCATTCTATGTATACGTTTTTAAGTTGTCTATTATTTATAACTGTGTAGAGGTCGTATTTAATGATAGTGACACAAGCATGTACCATATTATTATTTCATACTTTTAATCATTAATTTTTGCGTGTATATAATTTTGGGTTTTAACTGTTAAAAGTATTTTTAATAGCGCAAAATTCAAGCAACACTTGAATTTTAAGAGCGTTTGATAATAAAGTTGTAATTACTACATTATTTTAATTGCGCAGTTCGTGATAAAGCTTTTTTAAAGCAAGTTTTCATAAAAACGACTGGTCACCGAAAATGCGAGTCATATTGCGAATTCCACTTTGACCTGTTGACTATGGAAATTAAACGCCTTTGATCAACGCAGTGCCACGTACTGATTCGTAATGGAATTCGAAAAATTTGCATCATTAAAAGTCAATTGAATTTACTTGTTTTCATTTGGGCGCCGTTGACGCGAGCTATTGCAATCATGATTGTCATGGATTTTGATTTAATGAAGACGCAACGTCAATTAAAATTTCGTTACCAGAAATGTTTTTTGTATTTATTTTTCCTTAATAATGATATTTTTCTGTATATTACCTGTTCATTATAAACTTAAAGAAATTACACGAGATCTCGTGCACATAAATTGATCATAATAAAAAAATTGGTATAGGTACATTACAATAAAATACAGCCGGTTTTTGCCTATAAGAATTAATTAATATAGAACCAATTTTTATAGTATAATAAGTAGGTATGTTCAAATTTTGAGACAAATACATAGTACTAATACTATGTATATGTACATTTATGAAAAGTCTAATTTAAAAACCTTTAAGATGCAAAAAAATAATTTTTATATTTGGTAAAACCGTTTTCACTCAGGTAAATCGATTAAATTTCGTATGCTTCCGCGATTCGGCAAATTAGATCGGCACTCAAAACGGTCAGAAGTCGACACCGGGCCCTTCAGCCGATATCACGCTATCCCCTTAACAATCACGACGAAATTTAAAAATCTTGTCAAGATATCAGCCTTCGAAGACGTTTGGTTCCATATTCCACATAATACTTGAAACATGAACACATTTGCAATGATTGTGGCTCTTTACTATGAAATATTTCGATTGACTTAATCTGTACCAATATATTTAAAATGTTTTTCCCTAACAGTACTTTAAGGGATTGAAATAAAAAAAAAAAAACATATGTATACGAATACATATCTACTCTAAAGTAAAAATTAAATGCTATCTGGTATAATTCTATTATTACAGTATTCATAAATATATAATTCCGTTTGCCATTAAATTAAGGTATTGCACGACGGAGCCCTGAAACGGGAAGAAGATTATTCCCTTTTTCTCGCGGATCGGAAGCAGATCCCATTTCCTCCGACAACATCAAAGTGAGATAGCAATCAGTTTTATTCGAATCAGCTATATTTCGTACAACACTTCGACTAGTTAGCTTGCTCCGATCAAATTGTTTGACATTAATTGTGCCAAGGGTAATTGTATTTACTTTTAATGCTTATTTTATTTTGATATTTACGTTAATGTAGAAATTACTTACCGATATATATTCCGGTTGTTAGAAAATGATTTTTAGCCTATATATGAACTTGTATCTATAACATATTATACTCGTACTTGTATGTCATAGATTATATAAAAAACTTAATTTCTTTGTTTGTAAGTAAGTACATACATATTGTATGTATGTGCAAAGTGAACTTCGTTGTACATTTTTATATTTAAAATTACAGCATTATTAAAGACACATAATTCCTATGAATATAACGTATGGTGCCGTGATGTGTATTAATTATTATTATCACTACTTAAGTCCACAAAGTCATTCCGTTTCTACTTGTGCGGTGCGTATGCCTTTAAAATTCCGCTATAATAATTTTTGTGTCTCTGATTTAAAATACCCACGACACTGACAAGACAAGTAAGAAATTAACAAACAGGACCGGTTAAATGTATGGCATCATGACTTACACTTAACTAAATAATTTATCATATATTAATTGATAAGCTGTTAGGTAATGCTTAATTAAAAAGCAGTACCTAACAGCTTATAATCAGATGTATATAAAACATTTTATCCTGTCGTGATTGAGGAAGGTCAATGTTTTTGTGTATACGTAAGTATACCAACTTTTATTATGCCCTATAGCCCAAATGGCTTGATGAATTCTAGCTTGGACGTCTGAGAGGACGTTAGAGTCGAGTGAGCGTTTATACTTAAGATGTATAATAAGAAATGCTTGAGTAAGCGGGTGTTATAAAAAAGATCGCTTAGCGTAATATCGAGTTCTTATATTTGAATTTAAAAACCATTTTCTATAACCAATTACTCATACAATGGTTATGTAAAGTCTCACCTGTGTAATAATAAAGAGCATAACAATACTTGTGAGCATATAAATAAAATTGGCCAAGTGAATGTCGAGCTTATTGACTTCCACGGTTTGACAGTTATTTTCTAAAATAAACTGTATACTTTGACTTTGACGACAGCGTTGGCGCAGTGGTCACTGCAACTGACTGTAGCGCTATCGGTCGCGAGTTCGATCCCCGTTCATGACAGACATCTGTATTGGCCATATGCATGTCTGTCGTGGTCTGGATGTTTGTGTTTGTGTTGTGTGTGTGTTCGGGACCCCAAACACAAGATCCAATGATCTGACTGGGGGCCGTTGAATGTGTAGCGAATGTGTAGCGTTTAACTTGCATAAAACACGGTTCTTAAAATTAATCCATTTCTTACAACTGCCCAACAAATTTAACACTAAATCTACCAAATAGCGGTCAAGTTGTCCATATTCAAATTACTTTAAAAGTTACACATTTTAAACTCAGTAATACCGTTACTACGAGACAATTATTAGAACATGAATATAAAATACGAGCAGCCTGCCCCGGCTTCATATGGGTATTGTACAAATATTTCAAAAGTTATAAATATTTACAATAAAAAAAATTCATATATTTCCTCTTTATAATATTACTGTAGATTCTTCATTCTTTACGATTTTAATGCTATTTTCCAT
>DVTA01000320.1:0-10007 GCA_018233265.1 Junonia stemosa | reverse complement strand
TTTCGTCATTTCTTGAACATCGACTTGTAAGTGAAGTTTCAATAAAGAAATATGAGAAATAAAATAGTATAAGTGCAATATAATGTGAATTAGACATTCCATTAGACATGTACATCAACAAAATGTTGAATATCGAAGATTAATTAAACCTATTTTTGTGACGCAAAACAAGCTTTCGCGCCACTGTGCGCCGGTTCAGAAAGTAGATTCTAGCCGAGAGGAACCGGCTATTAAAAAGAAATACGATAAAAAATATTATAATAGTTACTGGACAAAAGTGATAATATAAAAATTTTAAATAATGCATGCATTAAAATAATAACCATGAAGAAAATTCAAAAGTAAGGTAAAGGCACCTAATTCCGCGGTAATTCGAAAAAATGGCCACCTAATTTGAAGGTATCCGAAAAAACGGCTTAAACAATAAGTACATAAGGTTGACAAACACATTCAACCTTTTCAGAAAAAAATAAAATTATGAATTTATTAATTAAGCCATTCCCCTCCAATACCTCGGAATTAGGTGCCCTTACCTTACAACATTATAGCAGTGAACATTACAGTATCTACAATCATTACGATCTTGATAAATAAAAATGTATTTGTACATAATTTTATTTAACCAGAACTGAGTCAATATAGTGTGTCAATAAAGTCCTATAGTTTTAATGTTTAGTTTACCGTGAGAGCTACCCCATCGCAACCTGTAAGTCGCAAGTAGTCTAAAGTATCTAATTTACTTACCTTTCTTGTATACTTATTTTAATGAATATTTAAATCTATCTCTTTACATCTTTTCATATCTACTTGCAAGAAAGTTATTAATTGAAAATAATAGATGAGCCTATGAAGGCTATCTAAAAACTTATACGCACGAAAAATCGAACCATTATTTTTATTTTTATATCTGGGCTTTAGTCTGGATTGGCGATAAACCTTTGGGTTGCAATTCATCCATTGCCTTCAAGGATAATCGCTGCGGAATAAACGTTACATAAATGACTGTCAAGTATAAGTGAGATAAGACTTGCTTTGTAGACAAGACTTCCTTTATATACATGTTAGGTTCATGGTTCTGCACGTGGTGCCTTGAAAATTGTTTTCTGAAGTTTGCATGTTACACCAAATCGACTAAAGCGGTCACACTAATGACTTAATTTTGTTATATCAACATAAAACTGTCTGAAATTCTGAAGAATCTGAAAATCTTGGTCAGTCAAATATATTAAAGTGACCAAGAATGAAAGTTACATTTATGGTAACAATGCTATTTATTCTTACTTCTCGAATGCAGATCATGGCGCAGAAAGACGAGTGGTGGTTGGTAGATGAGTTCGCAGCGCTGACGCTCCGTATGTCGCAGTTGTACGGCGTGGCGCCGGTGCGCTTCTACTCCACACTCGGAAGAATCGTCTACCTCTCTCGTCTTCATTACTGTATCGGCATCATGATCTCTTTTGTTCTCGGTCAGTTTTTAATTAAATATTTATTCCATGTTAATGCACGGCACCATTTAACATACTGAAATAAGTGCTCTGTTATTGCCTTTTTTTGTACAAAAATTATCGTTTTGGCTTTTTTTTGTTTTATAAAAAATACATTCTCGTATTTTTTTCTGTAAGTCTTACATTCCTTTGATGTTAACAATATATTACGGTTTTAAAAAACAATGTCGTACATTTTTTTCAGACGTATTCTTCATGTATGCATCAGTCTATGAACAAAATGTAGAAAATAGTGGAACAAATAGAACTTCTCTTTTTCATATGACAACATCTCTTCTAATTATTAGCAACATAGCGCGTATAATCCCATTTAACGTTTTTGTGTTGCTCAATTATACCAGAATGAGGAGAATATTAGATCTTATGACTCGCATTAGAGCCGTAAGTATCTATTATAAAATCGTTTTTGTCCAGTATTTATTATAAAATCGTTTTTATAAAATCGTTAAATGATGTTAAAAATTTTAATTTCTATCAATTTTTGGATAAGCAGAAATAAAAAAAAGAACTTGCGATATTTTCATTAAGTAATAAATATTTATTGGACATTCACTTCAATTAATTAATTATCAACTAGATTAATAAACTATTAGTTGGATTGGTTAGTTAGAATTGAAAAGGAATCATTTTTAGAGTTCCGTAGTCAAAACGGAACACACAACCCAAAGGGCAAGCCAGTAACCATTTAGACTAGAATACCTACTATGAGTAACAATCGTTATCAGATGATTGTATTAACAACCGGGTCCGACGGCTTTACGTACTCTCCGAGGCACGATGGTTAGACCCACAATGACCTAGGAACGAATGTTTATAAGTACAAACATCCGCAACGAGCGGGAATTGAACCAGCGACCACCGGCGTTAATAGTGCATTCAGCACCAGAGCGTTAACATCATCACATCACATATAAACTTTATAAATAAATCCTTTAAAATATTTAACAATTTAGTTTTAAAGTTATGTATAGCAATAACCGAAAACACAAAGTAATCAATTTATCTTTTTTTTGTATTTTAGATAAAAAAGACTGTCAACGACTTTCATACTCAGTCTAAGCGATGGAGATTCATTTTTTTTGCAGTTTTATTAGCAGTTGGACCTTGGATAATTTTGGTGCTTTATACGTTTTTAATTCCTCAACGTAAGCCGAGATGAAGATAGTTTAAAATGCGGTTTCACTTTACTAATTTTCAGATATTCCTTTAAAAAGCTCAATCTTGTTTTAGTGAGCATGCTTGGTTTGTTCTTTGCATTATATATAAGCCATATCTGGTTATTCATTGAACTACAGTTTATTCTCATCGCGTGGTCGATCTGCGCTACCTTCAAAGATATGAACAGGCGACTTGAGGATATTCTGCTCCAGCTGAGTGTTGCACGTTAGTTACACTTTGTCATTTCTTTTTGAATACTCCCTGCTTTTGGCTCCATTAGTTGCTTCTATTCAGCATCATCTGTGAAGATCAAATATAGTGACTTTGATATCCACACAAAGCGGACATTTTTATAAACGTCCCTAGTAGAATCTTCTTAGTTTTTCATAATAATTATGCTCAATGCCGCCAAATTTTCGCCAAGCAAAATTTAATCAATGCGCTCCAACTCTAACTTTAATCGAAAGCTTTTCGAAAGAGCATCCCTCTATTGAATTTCTATTAGCTGCGTTTTTTAATGTCTGGATATTTTTATAAATTATTAAACATAGATGTCTCCTGTTGCTTTAACTTTTTTACGTTATTTCACAGCTATTTCTATCGACACACACAGGGCGTCATTGGCGCGTAAAGTGCGTTACCTGTCCCGGACGTTTGTCTCCACCTGTAAAGTGATACTGGAGTTGAATGCTATTGAAAGTTTCTACCTATTTTGTCATTTGTGTATTGTGTCGGTTGATGTTGGCTACATAACGCACAATTTATTAGTACAGTTTGCAACCACAGGTAGGTATTTACAATTTGTTACTCGTGGCAAGGTTCAAGTGTTTTAGAGGCTTAACATAGATTTAAATTTCTAAACATAAGTGAAATAAAATTTTCTATTGACGTATTTTAATTATTCAACAGATTGGTCGATAGAAAAACTGTTTTCAATAATTGGTACACTTCTTTACTTAATGTACAATATTTTCAAAATCTTTCTACTAGTGGAGCCATGTCACGAAACACAAGAACAGGTAATAATCTTGTATTTCAATCATAAAATGGAGCCAGAGCAATGCTTAACTAATCAATACATCAATACATATAAATAAAATTGAAGTGTCTGTTTGTAACATCAAAATAACACCTTTTTAACTAAATGCATATGAATATATACACGATACTAATACCAAAACACCAATTTTTAAAATTTCTGTCTGTCTGTCTGTCTGTCTGTTTGTTCCGGGTAATCTCCGGAACGGCTGGACCGATTTTGATGGGACTTTCTCTGACAGATAGGTGATATTCCAAGGAGTAACATAGGCTAATTTTATTTTAAGAACTGGAAAGAATGAAAACATCGGCTAGTATATTAATAAAGTTGTTTTAGAATTGTTTTTATGCAAACTGAAATTCTGTTACTAAAATGTGATCGTTAATAAACATTAAGTAGATGCATCTTTTAGCCGCTTATACAGTTTGGACATGCTGAATTTGAATTACACCAATTATTAGACAGGAAAGAGGTCATTTAGACAAGGAACAAAGGGTCTCTTGGCCCTAACCACTTCAACCAAGGAGCTAATTTACTGAATATATAGAACAGAAGGTTTTCCAGTTTAATTTGATTTAAATCCGGACTACTGGTAGACAAAATGGTAATTGTAATCGTCTACTATGCTAATGATCGCGAATTCCATTTTAATGCATTTTGCCGTTGACCATGCGGATTTTCGTTGTGGTTTGAATATCTGTGCTATGTCCGGAATTCCGACCCAGAATTGTGTCCGAATGGAGTCATTATATAATGTTATACGAGAAATTTATTATTCAGTTGTGTCTCGCGGATTTATTTTCATGTGTTCATCCGTGGCGTGATTTTTTTGAATAATGCTCACTTTCTAAGGTATTGTGGTTGTATTGTTGTAAGAACCATCCTTAATAAAAAGGTATGTAATGCAAAATCGTGTTTGTTTTTTAAGCAAAATAGTAGCAAGTTACATGATTGGAAAATATTAAGCTACACATATTAAAATATACATACATACGTACAAAAGTTCTATTTAGTTTATTCAAATAAACCTAAGACATAAGTTATGCGTGCTCATTCACACCTTGCCAGTGAAATGTCGTTTCGCCTCAAAGTTATCGTCTTTGTTTCGTAATTAATGAATCATCACGTAAAATTTTGTTTGCTAATACATTATCTATGATTTCTAATATAGATATGATTATTATCTTTCGAATATCGATAAGAGTTGAATGTTTGTTTTCACTTATAATTGATGATCGAATCTGTTATTAGGGCTTAATTATGACTATTAAGGAGAACCTATGTATCTGGAACAAAGAATGCTCTGATTTCATAGGAACGACATTGACTAGTTATTAACCCTTTAGTTACTAACATACCGTATATTAACAATACTATTGTAATCATAAAAGCAATGTGCACACTATGATTGGATGATTTCCTTTGTTTTTTTTTATTGTTAAAAATTGACCCTGTCAACTGCAAAAACCATTTTTGAACCCGTAAAATCGATATTTTAGATAGATGTAAAACATGGGTGAAATAAAAAATATTTAACCTGTTTTACAACAAATACTCAAATACCCACGACATAAAACCTACTTAAATCATCACACAATTTCGAAATGTGGTTTACATTTCGAATTGTGTGTGATTTTTTGGGCCTAAGTCCATTTAAAATGCACTACATATGTTTCTTCTATTTTTTTTTTACTAAAAGCATGATTTGTTTTTTACTAAAACACGAACGTGTATGTTTTTGTATGCAAATATAATATACGTATTTTATCTACACTTTATTCAGCTTAAATCTATACTTTTTTTGATAGATTTGTAAGCACTGTTTGTAATTGAATAGATATTAAGTCTTTCTTTTAATAATTTCTGAAAGGTAAATGTGTATTTTATTTTCAAGTTAGTGTTATCACTTCTGCGAAAATTTCCCGCAATCGGTATTGAAAACAGGAAAAGCGTTTCGAGCGTTGATAAGATTGTTTTAATTGTATTTTATCAGAAATACTCGTCGCAAATAAAGGCTTTATGTTTACCTGTTCACCGCGTCGTCGTTAAAATTCCATTCACTAAGCATATACCTACTAGTATTATAAATGAGAAAGTTAATCTATCTACCTGGTATATTTTCACGACTAAACTTTTATAATTTTGATATAGTTGTGTATGAAACGTAAATAAGACCTAGATGAAGAACAAGGATTACTTATTGTCGTATTTATTCGTACATAGGTATGTCGTATTTTCGCGTGGAACCTCGCGCAAAAGCTAGTTTCTTAAAAATGGTTGTTTTTTTTTTTCAATATTTCAAGTTCTTTAGGTACCAGATCTCTGCTTTGTACCGTTTTACTTTTTCTTACTAAAATGTTTTGCGTACGTCATCTAACTAAATTGTTTTACGGAAATCTTTTAGGTAAATAGAAACATTTTAAAATAGTTTTCCTTATTATTTTCCTTTACAAGAAATAACTATATGTATTTGGTAGTTTAAAAATATGAAATGATCTATTCTTCGTATACGATACAAATTTACTAAAATTATAAGAATTGTAAACATCGTTATGATTAACGGTTCAACGTATACGTATAACATTTGCATTACAGTGTGAAAAATCTTAATGTTTGATACACAGTGCAGTTACGTGACGCACTAGATCGGTGACTGGTAGCTTTGGGCCGTGTTTGGACCGTCAGTTTTCATTGTGATCGTTGATCCAACTCGGGTTGTAGGTGTGACCTCATCAACATGACATCCTTTATTGCCTTAAACATTTGCTTTATCGTACTTAAGTTCTTAAATTATTCAACCATTTTCTTTGTCTCACTTCCAAGGAAAACCATTATGCATATGTTTGTTTTCTTACCACCAATTCGGTTTTACTTCATAAATATCGACAAAGTTTAACTCAACGTTTCCTTCGTATAAATATTGTTCAGTCAACAAAGATACATTAGATAAATAGGTATGTCGCACGCAGAGATGAATCTGAATGAATTGAAGGCTGAATAAGATGGTATTCAATGAAATGCGTTGTAAGCTTGAACGGTTTCGAGTTCATTCAATTTATTTTTGCTCATTTAGGCTAATAGTCTTGCACTAGAATTTTAACCGTATGCTGTTTATTGTGCGTCTAATATGTTAGTCTAGGCCTTAATCATAGGCATCCAGATTGATAATGTTAGTTCAGGTCGGAGAGAATGATGAAACTGAGATTAATGTAAAAGTCAATATTTATGTTTTGGTCAGTTTGAACCCGGATAGAGCAAACTGGTGGGATTTCTACATATTAAATTTTTTGGATTTGTTTTATAAGCTAAATATTCATGCTGGTTACCGAGGCGTCCACATTACTCGTTTCTTGTCAAAAATTATTCACAGAAAAGGTGCTGTCGAATGTTTTATTGTTTCAATCTTGGAAGTCATTATGTTTTTGGAAGTTTAAGGTTAATGCTGTCCTGCAATTTGTTGAATGTCACAAATAAAAATTCTTTCGCACGTAATGTCACTTGAATCTCGTTTACCTACAAACGTATGTTAATGTATGCATTTAACTTTGTTCGGGTGGAATGTAAGTCAGTCGTTTTGGCAACTTCAATCCTCCCTGGAGTTGGTATTGATTTTCATGAACGTTGCATGTTACGTGCTAGACGTTTTGGGACAAACGAGCAGCTATCGTGTTTTATAGTTCTATTGAATTTAGCTGAAACGTTGATTTTGTTTGTGTGGCACACTATTATGTCGATTTTTCTTTAACTTCATATTTGTACTATAGGTAAACTAAACATTTATGAAGAAAATGAAAAATCGGTCTGTATATCACATAGGCAAGAAACTACAAACGAAATATGGTATTATGCTCTGGAATGTTTTATGAGTATAAAATGTAAATGTATATTAAAAACTGAATAGATTAAAATATTCCGATAATCTGATATTCCTAAACATTATAAAGACTTTTTAAAATGCTTTTTCAATACTTGATATTTCTAGAAATAAAAATTAATGCTTCTCGTTTTCAGAGTGACTCGGTGAGCTACTTCTTCGGTGAGTTGGAGCGTATAGCGCGGCTGGACTACGTGCCCTCGCATCAGGACATCCTGCACTGCCGGAAAGCCACGAAGGGCATAACGGAGTGCACCATCAACATTAACAACGTGCCATTCGTATTCGTCGACGTCGGCGGTCAACGGACACAGAGGCAGAAGTGGACGCAGTGCTTCGATTCCGTCACGTCGATACTGTTTCTGGTATCGTCGTCGGAGTTCGATCAGGTCCTGTCGGAAGATAGGTATGGTCATTTTAAGTTTTTTTTGTACGGCCCCTATAATGTATGAAGAATGTTCAAAAAGTTAGGACTTAAGTAGTAAATTCGATTTTAAAATATGTATCTCCAATGTTGCTTTTTAAAAACTCATAAGCGATTTTAGAATTATTTTAATGTTCAATTAAGTTATCGATATTAATCATAATCCGTAAATATGAAAAGAAAAGTTCTTTTAAGCTATACTTGCGTGTAAAACTATTATCTCGCTAGTTTGTAATTTTTATATTAAAATTTGTTTCAAAGTTTTCCTTTAACCTAACGATGTTCGAATCAGAATTTCTTCCGAGATACGCCGGTTATTTACGATGTTTTCCTTCTGCGGTGAGCTCGAGCTGTAAACACACTTTTAGCACTTGATAACTCAGCGCGGCCGTAAATAGGACCCACGTGTTTCATCCACTGGGACATTTTGATTCACTATTTAATACCTGCATAATAGTTGACTAATGCGTCAAAAATGTTGCTGTTCCGTAGAATACGAAAAATGCTTGCGTTTTTATTTTTGTTAGTAATAAAAATGTCTGCGCTCAGAACACTTATAGTTTTTTATTCGCTTGTGGTCTTGTTTTTGTATGATCATCGGACTTATAGATTTAATTATTTAAAATATATAATGTATCATATTTGTATTCACGATCAAAAGGTTTATGAATTGCTAATCCACATCCGCACCAGGCAACTGGTCGTGCAAATACTATAATCAATTGGACTGCAGTGTCGGTCATACTAATTACCCATCTGTCTTAAACCACGTCTGTTTATCTCTTAAGATACCTAGATTTATTTATTATTCATAGAATTCGTTGATGATAACAAGGAATTAACATTAGTATAAAAATACGATAAGATATTTAATCTTAACCAGTTAATCGTATTTAATTCTTTGAGTCTATAAAGTATTTTACCTATTCCTAAACTTATTGTTTTTGGCTCGATGGTTTTTGATAGGCATGCAAAGGGGCATGACTCAAAAATAATTAGCAGCAGGATGTTAATGTATTTAGAATTGTTTCATGTTTAACACCTCTCGCTTATTGATTGCGATCAAATTAACAAAACATTTTTCGTTTTTAATTTTATGATAGGAAGTAGGTTGTCCAAGGAAGTCGAATGACGTTCGCACATTACGTCGAACATGAAGAAATACCGCTAGACGTCGAGCAAAAATTTCATCAACACGATCGTTCGAGTTTATTTAAACGTTCCAAATATGAAGAAACTAAAATCTAAAGTAAATATAATTATCACGTACATTTCGTTCGGCTGCTTTTCTAACGGTTGCCATTAATATTTTTATTGGCGCGTAAATATATTTTCGGTTACGGCGTCGTAAATAGAAGATAAAAAGTCCCTTCATCAAAGTGATACCATGGGCCTGTTCGACCACAGTTACGTTATATTTTAAATATAGGCAGGTATGTGGAGTGAGATGAATGTGGGCAAGTCGATTACGAAAGGCAAGTGTCACAGATTATTCGTGACTAATCGGGAAATATTCAAATGGAGATGAATGATATGATTTACGAATGGATTAGGGTGATTTTTTAAAATCGAATCGATTATTTAAACTGTTTCGATTTAACTTATTTAAATTGCAAATGAGGTCGGATATTTTAATATGGTTGAAATTTGTGAAATTTTTACATTATTGTTGTTAATGTTTGTCGATATTTTATACAAGAGATTAAAGCCATTATTTAGTATTTGATCCAAAATTAGCGTATAAATGAAAAGAGTGACACTATTTTGCCTGCTTGAGCAAAGTAATGAAACCATAAATATTTAATATTTTTTGCGGCATAGCTCACGTCCGATTAGCTCACTCTTAGGTCGCAAAGCTATACAAGTTTCCTTCTTAGAATAAAAATTTTAAGATGAAATTAATGTAGCAGTAAAAATAATTGTAATTATTTTAATAGTAGTGTATAATAAACTTTGTATAAAAATTCTATAATGTATAAATTAGACTCTATATCACTTTTGATTGAA
>DVTA01000319.1:0-10009 GCA_018233265.1 Junonia stemosa | reverse complement strand
AATCTTCATAGATACCCGACTCCTGGGGGAGATGTCGGGTTATGTGAGATTGCACTCACTAAAACCCCTTGCGATGGTTGCCACAGCACGGAAAACCTTGTTTCCGGCTTGTTTTATACTCTTATGTAACTTATAATATGTATTTTATAACGATGCATGGAAAAAGATGTTCACGGATAAGACTCATAAATAATTTAAAGATTTTAGTGCCGATTAGTTTTTATTTTTAGTTTCATTAATTTTCTGTGAGTTACCTATATCTGTTATCTTCACAAAATTGGAATACGATCATGTTTAATTTTGTTTTTTATTTACATACGAGTATTTACATAAAAAACAAATATTTTTTTTTCAATTATGCAAATCTAACTAAACTTGTATCCTTATAAAAATCTAATGTTACCCATAGTCTTATTAACATAATTATATGCTAGTTTGTCTGTCCATAACGTTATTGAATTTACTATAAAACATAATATAATAAAAATGAAAGTTTTGATTAGAAACATGTCTAAAAAGGATGAAATTAAGAAAAAAATTGTGTCAAGAAACAATAACAATAAATTAAATATTTCCCTATTATTTCCCCAATGGCGTAGTGGGAATACAGTGAGTGACATACATTTAATTACAAATCCAACTGTTTTTGCTGTGCTCATCTTTTGCGGGTTGTAAAATGACACATATCCTTGATTTCCCTATTTCCTACCCATTTTTCCTTTATATAAACGAATACGTGATAATTTGGTAAATATTAAATTTGTTAAAGAATTTCTCTTCTAGCGTTTTTTTGGGATGTAATTTTTTTCAAACGATTTTTTTTATTAACACAAGTAATTTTGGCACAAATGCATTAAATATTTTCTATCTATTTGATTACTACCATTCGCGGCTTGGCCTGCGTTGAAAAAATGTATTATCCTAATTCATAAACAAGTTTTAAAGTTTCATCAAGTTCTGAATGTAAGAGGAAGAAATATGAATCTAAAGTTCTAAAACAAATCGCATTATTAATGGACACTTTCAAAAAAACAGACTTGCCTATAGTATAATATAGGCAGAGTCGCATGACCAGCCCGTTAGTGAAACATAAAAATTCGACAGCCTACGTTAGCTGGGAAACCTGTAGAACGGGTCTCGTATTAGAAATGCCACCGGCTCTGCAAGGACTATTTAGATACGCACATTGTTAAGAACCGCGCATACTGTCATCTTGACGCAGCAATTTTAGTTTTTTAACGTGAGTCATTTTTGTGATTGTAGTAGGATTGATAAGGTGTATTGGTTGTAATTTTATATGAAGGTATATATTTTACATGAAGGTTTGTTAGTTGTTCACGAAATAATTATATTGTAAATGCTTAGTAAAAATTCAAATATTATTAATGGCTTAATAATTTTGTATTATGTTGTCTAACTATACGTTACTTATCTATTTTTCTTTTCTTTCACTTCTAAGCAAAGGCCTCTTCTCCTATTAATCCTAGAATAAGCAGTAGCTCAAACCGCATATACCTAATATGTTTTATAATTAGGATGTAATGCTAAAATAAAGTTTTTGTGGGATAAAAAATCCATCCAAAAAATTCATTTTAAAATAGGTTTATAAATCAAAGTCACTAACGCAGTATCTATTAAAAACGAGCGTCTTTTCGAGCGTAGCAGTTCTACCGCGTCGATGTAAAGGCTCCCTTACAACAAATTTCGAATTAGCAAGGTAGGCGTGTTACGGTGAAGCTCGAATTAAAATTCTGGATGTGACACAAGCTGAGGCGGCCGCGATTGATAATATACGTTCGTTATACTGATAAAATTACAATTAGCTCTTTAGATCCTAGAAAAATTACAGCCCAGAGCGACCGATGGCGCACTGCGTAGAAGGATGTATGCAAATCGATTTTTTCAATCGAGAAATCGAGTTTTAATAATTATTAGAATATCGATATAAATAGACTGCGTTTGATTGACACGTGTAATTTTTATGATTCAGATTTCGAATGCATTAGTGTTTGTTGTTATTCATTACGACGGCGTGTGGGTTTATTGATGCTTTGTTTTCGATAATGGATGGTAATTGAAACGTCGTGCATAAGGGAGTGATACGGAGTCGAACGTTAAATTATTCTTAATGTAATCAATGCTAAATATTTCATCGTGTGAACGTGTATTATGAGCGTAATTTTCGTTTTTCAGCGAAGGCCGCAGGTGCTACGATCGATATGAGCTGCATGAAACTGGTTGACGCGGAAGTCGAGAATTTTCCCCATTGCACGTGTGAGCTAGTTCGCCTGTGTGCGTGCGGCCAGCGTGCAACTAGCCGCCCGAGGTCGCCCACATCTGATCTGTGCAAATTTCGTGCGCTAAGGTCGCTGCCCGTTTCCAGGGTCGCACGGCCGTATCTCTCAATTTTTGCTTGTTAATTATAAAAATAATGCGTTATATAAGCTACGTCTATCTCGCTCGCTCCAGCGTCGAACCGATACATCCGTCTCACCGCCACCAGCGCTGCGGCGCACACAGCAACGCGGAATAGAAAAATACATCCACGAATTTCGGCTATCGCTTGCGTGTGTGCGTGAATGACGTTATCGTACAATGCGATTACAGGGCTGTATTGGAAATTTTTCTTTATCTTTTTATTGTGTTAGGCGAATAGTGTACTTATAGCACAAATTTATATCCGTTAACAGAATAAGGCTACGTAGTTTATTAAAATTGATTGCTTCAATCAAACTTAATGGCTGAAGTTCGCGTAGAAAGGACGATAAGGCGTAATATTGTTTGGAAGTGCATAGAATATTTCGGCCGGCAGAATTCGGGACTGCGCTTACACGTGCCGCGGAGTTGTACCCTGGATGCGATGTCATTGTATGCAATCATCGCGTATTTGCGCACTAACGCTTTGCCCCGCGCCCCGCGCCGCGCCCACAGCTATGTACACCCACCGGAATTTACATTTGACTCTTATAACCAAATATTTAAGATCATTTCGCCGTGCTATGTTATTATTTTTAAATAGATTTCGCTAACTGTACCTGCACGCACTCGTTAGTAGATATCGTTTTGGGCTTAGTATGCAAATTGTACAAGGTTTCGTTTGTATGTGTGCGTCAAGCCACATTAAACATTGTTATGTTTTGCAGTTAAAATTTTATTCGTAATTTTTTCTTTTTCCTGTTGCTTTGAATAGACTTTCGATATTTTATTGTTGTTTTGGACTGATTGAATAAATTGGGATATCTGAAGATTGGTGTTGACTTCCGTTTACATAGTATTAGTAAATAGTACTATCAATTTTGAAAGAAGAAAGGATTATTTAGGTTCTTCTATCTTCTATTCTATTCTAGTTTGAAGTTGTTTAACAGTTAGTTACCTAGGTACCTATATGTTTACCAACTACAAAATATAATAATAGATAAAGATAATTTAATTATATATGTAGGTGAGTTCCAATTTTACAATATTTAAGTAAGCGCAGTAGCGCTTCTAGAATGGCTAATAAAACGATAAAATTTTCATTACAATTGGAGCAAATAATTCAACCCCTTACTGAGAAATTATCGTGAGCGACAATATTGTAGAAAATACGTTTTTTATGAAAACTAGTATTTTAAGCCATTACGGAGCCCTTCCCTTAGGGATTATTTTTTATTGCATGGGTAAAGGATATAAAATTTTATAAAAGTTCTATGAGATTTCAGATTTAAAATATTACAAATTTAACCCTAACCTTCTCCCTAATAGTAGAAGAGGCCTATGCCCAACAGTGGGATATGTACAGGCTGTGTTACATTTTTTTTTCTTTTTTATGGGATAGCGCGGCAAACGAGCTGACAGAAGTGAATGCTGTCGCCCATGGACATTTGCAACACCAAAGGAGCTACAAAATGCGTTGCCGACCTTCTAGGGGATATAGAGGGGGAATGGATAGGGAATTAATGGAGAAGGGGTGGGAATTGGGCCTCCGGTGCCTCACTCACGCGACGAAACAAGACGCAAGCGTCATTTTACGCCGGTTTTCTGTGAGGCCGTGGTATCACTCCGGTAGAGCCAGCCCATTCGTGCAAATGCATGGCTCTCCCACGGTAAAAATTCCTTTATGCGCAATACTTGGTTCTTTCAACAAGAGTTAACAAAATTATTTCACGACGCGACTAATCACTTTGTGAAAAGATGTACAAAGGTTGAAGGGTGTGAAGCTTTGCTAAAGTATGTAGCAAAGCTTCGATGTTGATAAATGTTGACATTACAACTTTAAGACATCCCACAACGAACCAACGATATGCTTAAGCAGCAAAACGTTTTATGTATGAAAATGGCATCTATTTTGAAAACATTTTGAAAACCGGCGTAAAATGACGCTTGCGTCGTGTTTCGTCGCGTGAGTGAGGGCACCGGAGGCCCAATTCCTCACCCCTTCCCCATTAATTCCCCATCCATTCCCCCTCCATACTACCTAAAAGGTCGGCAACGCATTTTGTAGCTCCTTTGGTGTTGCAAATGTCCATGGGCGACAGCATGCACTTTCCACCACATGATCTGTCAGCTCGTTTGCCGCCCTATCCCATAAAAAAATGACAATTAAACAGTACTTGTAGTATTGATAGTACATTTAACGATATAGGAAAATATAATTTTACAAAAGCATTACAGACTCGAGATCAAAATAAAATAAGAATACACAAGAGCAAGAAGCTAGTACATATAAAATCCGACAAACAAACGAAACGCCGAATCAACATTAGATTTAAACAAATTCAAATACTAATCCCGGACAAAGTTAACAGAATCTGAGAGTTAACGGCGTCACTTTATAAAATAACAATTACGGAAACATCCAAATATACTCCGATGTTAATTACTGCGTTAAATAAATAAGAAGCCGTCTGAAGTACTGAGATAACGGCAACTCCAAACTTGGCGGCTTAATTGACGGGGCCTTAAGAAACTTGAAAATATTAATATTTGTCAAGCGACCCTTGAATTAATACGTTCTAAAGGATTACAACCTTTGCCTCTGTATAACGTATACTAATTTTGGTTTAAACGTTGTGTGGATTTAAAGGTTCTAGTTTGTTGATGCAAAACTGAGGCTAGAGTTTGACTTGTTTTAAAGACTTAAGTCTTATAAAATATGCCAGACTTATTGTACGTAAATTTTATTCATTATTTAATTATTTGTGAATAAATGAAGTAGCTAATTATCACTTTTGACTTTAACATAATATACAATAAGACATTCCGAGAAATTAAGTATGCCAATGAAGAAAATTACAATTTTCAAATTATTCAAAATATTGTCATCTTTTGAATAAATCCCTAACCAGTTAAAATAAACCGAGTGCAAAGAAATATAAATAACAACACAGCCATGAAACATGTACAACAATTTCAATATAAAATATTCATGTAATATTTTTCAATGCAAATTGCAATGAAACATTTCTTTTTATGGCAATACTGCGTAATCTGTCACTATCAGGGGAAAACCCTGTTATATTACACGAGGCCTCACCTTTGTTGCTAACGGGAAAAATGGCGATTTTCAACTTAGCATTATTCAACCTCCTTTGAATCAAGTAGATTGTAAGACATTTATACTCTGCTATTTTAGGTAATAATTTTTAAAAGTCTGTGAATTATTGAAAGATTGTTTCTCTCCTTATAGTGTATGGTGTTATTTATTACTTGAAACTTTTTAAAGATTACAATTTATCTTAAATTACATATAATATTCCTCAATCCATATCCTTGAGCTTTATGAGCTAATTACGCTATATTTAGGTGAAAATAGATCTGTTATAAAATTGATTTATTATTAATGTCAAAAATTGCTTCCATTGAGCGAAATTAATCTTTCATATAACAATCGGCGTATTGTACACTTTACTTGTAAACCATGCTTGGCCCGTATTCTCTAAGTCACGATACGTTAAGTGCCCAAAACGGATGACGTCATATCGTTTTTCATTTATATAATTGTCTGTATAGTTGCTGGGACTATTTTGAAAACGAGATTCGACGAGTTGTTAATGTAAGAGAGAAGACATGGTGATAAAGGCCAATATAAGTATGTTGGCTTTTACTAGAAGTGTAATACAAGCCTACAAGTGTAACAATAGTTGGAATAGATACAATATGTATAATTAACAGTTGTTATATTATTGTTCCCTTCTAGACTGGCTTTAACAGAACATAAGCAAGACATATATTACGCAATATATTATTATATACATATTTAGTATATTATAGTACTTAAAACGTAACACAACCTGTACATATCCCACTGCTGGGCATAGGCCTCTTCTCTTAATAGGGAGAAGGTATGGAGATTAATCCACCACGCTGCTCCACTGCGGATTGGTGGAAATACACGTATCAGAATTTCTTCCGGCACATGCAGGTTTCCTCACGCTATTTTCCTTCACCGCCGAGCTCGAGATGAATTTAAACACAAATTTAGCACTTGAAAATCTAGCGGTGCTAGCCAGGGTTTGAACCCGTGACCTTTGGTTAAGATCCACGTGTTCGCACCACTAGGCCATCTCGGCTCTCAAATTATAGTCTCATAATCATAGTACTTATTACACTTCATTAGCACTATTTTGCCCGCTAATTGACCTTTTCACTCACCTCTATAGGTTGACTGGAAGAGATCTCCTCTAGAGATAAGTCCGACTTTGCCCACAAATCTATTATATATCAAATTTTTATGTAATATTTTGGTGCAAAAAAGAGTTTATGTATATAAGTAAAAACATTTTTCAATATTTTAAAATCGTATCGTACCCGTGTCGTTAGCTGTAAAGATATTTATAAGAGAGAACAAATGACGCCGTCAACCGCAGTGCGTGCACCGTCACGGGATCGAGTCGTGTTCAGTACGTGGTAGTTTTCCACTCGAGGACACCCAAAGAAATAAAATAGGTTTGTGAAACTGTTGAACTATCGAGAATAATGGAATACTGAAGAAAATAGGTCATGTGCTTAGTTAAACGTAATTAAAAATATGTATACGGGAAATATCATTGTTTGAAGCTTTTTTATATTATCTTTGTTATTATTATTTAAGAGTTTTTTTTTTATTAAATTGTACGTAGGTATGTTTTTTTCGGGAAATAAAATGCGAGTTCGACTTGCAGTTGATCGTTATTCTAATACCTATATAAATAAACATATGCGTATGTATGTAAGTATATACACGTATAGGCATTCAATATATGTTTAGTTTATATTATTAGATTTTTAAGATTTAAGCTTTGCCTTGGTTCTATATACTTGTAACAAGCAAAAATTAATAATATTTATTGCTATAAAATAAAATACTACTCCATAATTGTGTGCGAATAATGCAGCCGCGTCAAACTTGACACTATTATAATAAACACGCTGTGATATAAATATTTCAACTAAAAATTTGTATGAACGAAGTACTGAAAATAAAAGCAGTAAAATTCAACAAGAGATAATTGGGCGGGCCTGATATTTCAGCTTGATTAATAACATTATAAATCAGCTGAGAATCCCGGCCTTAATGCGAAAATAAAAACGGCAATTTAGATTAAACAAGACGATTTTGGCTTTTGTTAAATTAATAATGTATTTTTTAACGTCCCATAAAAAAGCATGTAACGAAATATGTTGTGAACAACGCGCCATAAAACGTATTTATTGTATGGTGGTTCGTAGCTTAGCACGCTTTTATCAACACGTGTAGGTACAAATAGCTTCTTTCTGATTTTTCATACTACATATGTTTATTGGCAACAATGATCAATCATTTGATGATCAGTTTTTCACTACTACTATAACTGTAGAATTGAATTGGTAGAAGAAGACAGTTGTTGAAGAAACGTGAAGTTATTATTTGAAATAATATTCTATATTTTAATCATAATTACGACTACATAAACCTTTCAATATAAGAAAACTTTTAAAAGTCAAGAAATACAATTTCAGCGTTATACAAATAAAAATTGCAATCAAGGTTACAAACTTTAAAACGAACGGTTTTTTCCTCACAAATGAAGTGAAAAAAAACTCCGGTGACACTTTCAGTGAACTTTTCTGTATTAAAATCACGTCAAATTACTTTTCTGACGAAGCGATCTTTCTTAATATTAATTATATCTTTTCAACTCTGCTGCGACTTTAACTGTTTTCTGAAAAAGTGCTTGGAGTTTGTGAACCCCTTTCATATTTATCATTATAAGATAGTAAGAAATAAAGACGTGTTTTTATAAAAAAAGTCAGTCGTGTTTTTCAGTGAAAACTGTCATTATATTAACAGAACAAAAATGTTCAAAAGCACAGAACTTTATTTTTTTTTAATTTTAATTTTAGTGAAAAACTTTAATTTTGGTATTTCATTTGGTATTTAAATCGTATAAATGTGGAACTGAAACTGGCGAAGACAGTCGACAACCACAAGTATTCTAAAATATTTTTTTTTCAATCATTTGTGTTAGAGCAACTTGGAGTCTTAGCTTTTATCTTCTCTCATGTTATTGATTACTTATTTCATCTTTAACCCCTTTTATAGGGTTCGGTAGTTAAAACGGGACCGTTATAGCTTTCAAAGCCACGGCTTTGCTTTGAGGTCTTTGTAATACTACATGAGTATACATATGAATCGTGCCAAGAATATCGTACAATAAATCTTAATTTTTTAACAGATTAAATTAATAGATATCTACAAGTTATTATGGTACCTACGGAACCCTTCGTGTGTGTGGCATAATAACGCATGGGTGGGCCAACGAGTGCGCATCTGAAAGCGATCCCGCAGCCTCTCCGTTGCCGTGCTTGTGGTGGGAATCGCGGAAATTTTAGCAAGTACAAAACATAAGTCAATTCGTTTTAAAGATTATTTACGGAAAAATAAATTGTTATAGATAACAAAAGCGATCATGACCGAAATCGATAAAATTCTGAACAAATACTGCTATTCAGAATATTTTGACGTATTATAATTAACAAATTAATTGAATCATGATATACCTCATTAAGCGCTGATATCCAGTATGAAATTTAATATCAGTTAATTATATCTGATATTAATTATAGTTTGTATTATCAATAGAAGATTAATATTATTAGAAATTTGTAGAACATACACATTTGTGTCCGTATACAAAAAACGCGTGTTTACTCTTGTAGTATTATATTTTACCGACAGAGGCTATCCTGTCTAAGAATAAGAATCTTGTCTTTTGTTACGGTAATTTTACTGCACAGAAAATATAGCGATTTTAGTAATATTTTATGTGCAAGTTTCTTGATTTTTTTGAGTTTTGAGACTTTGAGGACGTTCGACTGACAAAAAAGACACGGCGGAACAGATTTAGAGAAATGCGTCTATTTTATGATAATGACATAATTAAAGAATAAACGACAGGGAAATAAATTAAAATAAATAAAATTAACCATAATTTGTTACCGAAATTAAAGCGCTAAAGCGCGAAAGCGTTATTTTATCCGTGGGAGAGCCATGCATTTGCACGATTGCGCCGGCTCGACCGGAGTGATACCACGGCTTCACAGAAAACCGGTGTAAAATGACGCTTTCGTCGTGTTTCGCCGCGTGAATGAGGTTACTGGAGGCCCAATACCCCACCCCTTCTTCAATAATTCCCCCTATTAGGCCGGCAACGCATTTTGTAGCTCCTCTGGTGTCATTTAATCGTCATTTAAACGTTAAATTACTATCACTTAAATTCCCCTGTATATGAATCATATAGATGGTAGATCACAATTAAAGCTAGTAACAATAAAGGCCAAACAATTCCAATTTATTGACGTTCGATTGGGAATGCGATACTCCCGATGAATAGTATACACGTATGATTTTTATACTTATAGATTCTATAATACTGTTACAAATAGATGCTATAGTAAATGGTTTCTAAAGTGTCGATAATTATTCGTACTCTTATTTATAAAATCAAACACAAACGTCCATAACTTAAAATTTCCATATAAACTTCTTATAACTAATTCCTTAAATAAC
>DVTA01000318.1:0-10015 GCA_018233265.1 Junonia stemosa | reverse complement strand
GTGTGATCTTAAAAATTTACACACAAATTTTTAGCTGAGAGGAAATGAGTACGGACAAATTGTACTTGTACTTTTTAACCATTTTATTTTGATCGCGCCATTGCTAGGGGGCGCTAAGTTAATGCTTGCACACGGGCGCCACATGGGCTAGAGACGGCCCTGGGCATAGCGTTATCCTTTCTATAGCTACCTATAGCCAGGACCCAACAGGTGGGTTGTGGGCACTGAATGTGTTTCAAAATGAGTCACATAATATAATTTCACAATGTCCGTCCGTCTGTCTACTTGGTCTACGGCTTTTATCAGTTTCAACGTTTCAATCAACTAACTAGGTTTTATTTACTACGTATGATAGTTGATTGATTTCCAATAATTAGACGTATTTTCAATGAACCACCCTTTTCTTTTTAAATATATTCGCCAAAACACTTATTTCGAATATGACACAGTCACTCTGTTAGTATTCTATCTACTCCGATTAGCCCTCCCCTAAGGCCAACTAAAGCAAATCTGGCTATGCCCATAAATACAGTGGCTAACCCGAACGAAGTTGCCCTGTCTGATAGCAGCGTCATCTGTCTGGTCCAATCGTATTTTCAAACCAAGGACTTACAAAAAAATACACATAAAAGTTCATCTAAATCGGTCTAGTTGTTCAGGAGTAAGCAGGTGACAAACATCCGTTTCAAAGAATGTTATAATTTTATAAAGTTTCTTGAAGATTTGGATTTTATTTTGATATACCCATTTAGATTTTAAATAAAACATTTGTTCTTTTATAAAGATTTATTGTACAAAACAATAATACATTAAAATGTACAGGTATGTTTAAAATTTGGACTCAATTAGGTCCCAAACTCTGGATAATATTGTATATCCTTCCCTTACAGACACCATATTGCTCGTCGAGGCGTCAGCACTAAATAGAAATATCGGCTCTATATAAGCAAACTAGATAAAGAGATAAAATATAACAATAAATAATAGCACGCTGTCAACTTAAGTACACATAGTCTATCGCACTGCTTCTGTCGACGGGCACCATGTAGTCTTCAATAGAACAACGTAATAACAAATCGAATAAACCTCCTAAGTAAAGTTATGTATATACACATTATGAACAAGTCCTCTCCGGGGAGCCCCTAGCGCCGGGAGCCTACAGCGACCGCACGCGGGCCCGAGCCGAGCCGCGCGCTAGACGATGGGAGCTGAGAGAAGCGGGTGAGGAACTATGAGTCGTGGCATTACCACTTGTCAATGACCACCTCGTTCGCTGCAAAACAACGTTAGCGTTAGTGCGGTGCGCTCGGCCGAGTGCCGCGGTCCGAACTTACGAGGTCTTTACGCCGAGATCACGAGCGTGTCGAGTTACTAATGTGTAGTTTCACTGCGGGATCACAACAAACAATGAGTGTTCATGGAATATGTGCGTGCGGTGGCGCTGCGGCGGGGTCCGGGCGTTTACACCTTCCACATCGGCTTGGCTGGGGGCAGACAACAGCGCGTTAGTGCATGCGGCCGCGTGCCAGGGCCGGGACAGGAGAAAGTTTTGCAATTGACCTGAGCTTAAGATACCAATTATTAATTTTGCCCTGTAGAATTTTATTTCAACCAATTTCAATCTAATAGATACTTTACTGTGACATAGTGCCACGGTTCAAATAATTTAAAATTTTGAATATAGTATAATACAATGTAGCCAATAGCAATTTGATTTTGAAGCTTGCAAAACTTTTGTCAGTTTGTTAGCAGGAAAACAAGAAAACATGTTAGGAGTGCTTCAACGAGGAACGCGTAACCTGTTGTAGTAATGTATGTGGACACGAGTGCAATCTTTGGATTGGACAGATAAAAAAAAATTAATAGGTCAAGGAATTTGGGGCACTATAAATTATTTAAAAATAATAATAATTCCAACATTTTAATTTATGTAAAATGTGTATATTTTAGTTATCTGCAACATTTTAGTACATAGTTATTTAATTTATAAATAAGATAGTTGGAGAAGGTTCGGGGTTCACAACAAATTTTTGAGCATGCCCTCAATTGTGCAGTGTAGAATATTATAACATGTAGTTGGTAACAAATTGCCTCGTTTATTTCAATAATTTAACTTATTTAAGATTTTCCACAGATACCTGAAAATACATATATAACAATCGTAATGTAATTTATTATAAAAAAAAATCAAAACAGTCTATTATTTAAAAAAAATCATGCAATGCATTCATGCAGGAATTTATTTCACAATTTTATTATTACAAACTTACGAATGTCCAGAAACTATAATATCTTAACATAAAAAAAAACATTGACAAAGACTTCAGATTTTCGTTAAAACTTAAATTATGTCTCATAATTGAGAAGTTGAACTACAACCAAATCATACGAAGTGGCATCGAACCCTTATATTAAATCTAAAAATCACCAAAACCAATCCAGTAATATTTATTATTTACTAACTATTCGTTAATATTCTGACTATATTGCTTTATATATTATTTTCAAAATCACTTAATTTAAAAATGCTGTAACCACTGAATGCTATGTATTCAGTTTACAAAGAGGCTTCAGTTGACCTCTCACAATGTCAACAGAAAGTTGTCCTATGTATATTTTTAGCGCAAGAAGACACATTCATAAATTTGTTAATATTGTTAGCAGTTGCAAAAAAAAAAAAAGTATGAAACAGTAGCGTAATGCTAACTGCAAACAGATCGAGTCTAAAATATTTTTGAAATGCGTCAGAGTAGGATTAAGCAACCACAGGTAAGAGGATAGAGGAGTTGCCTCTTTAACGAGAACGGTTGTCGAAATAACGACGTCCTAACGATACACTTACAATAAATTACTCTAAGCTAACAATGCACATTACTAGATAATGTAAGTTTTATATTATATGTCTGCCGTCCAGAGGGACGAGGTACTGAGCAGTGTGCGAGTATACTCTCAACATATCGACGGAGCTCTTTTCAAACAACTAATTTATACAAAATTTACCACTGAATTAATTTACGAAATACACTACACTTACAACTTAGTAAATTCTCGTAAAACCATAAAAATTTGGTGTTTCAAAATTTCGGTTGGAGTCGTCACAGCCGGCGACTTGTAATAGTCCATCGCGCTACACGACCGGGAAACGGAACGCGCAACAACAGTTCGAGACTCCTCGGGGTTGCTATTGTAGAATGGGTATAATTATTGTCTCGCACATGCAATGCAAACACACTCCGCCGGTTAGCGACTGTGGTGAGCGAGCTCACGGTGCGGGGTTCCACAGTCTCGCGCCACAGTAGCGCGTTCGATGGGAGGGTATTAGGGGTGAATCAAACGGGGGGGCGCGGGGCGCGGGGCCGGCTTATAGTGGTCCGTAGATGATGATGCCAAAGAAGACGGCCCACATGAGCACAATCCATTGCATGCCGTGGAGCCAGTCCACCAGGGAGTGCCGCTCACCGTCGGAGATCTTGCGCGCGACGAACTTCAGCACCTCGTCGAGCAGCACGACGGGCACGGAGAACTTCATCACCGTCACCCACTCGTCGATCGACAGCGGCGTCACTTGGAACACGGCCTGCGAACACCGGGCACAGCGCGCTCAGGATATGGGGTTTGATGGTCGAGTTGAATTTACACGATGAAAAAAAAATTAGTATCCGTGATGAATCTAACTTAATTCCGATAATTTCTTAAAATAAATGAGGATTAGTAAGCAATGCATCACGCGACTTACCGAGAGGACCTCTACGTATAGAATGACGAAGTGGAGGGTGAAAGAGAGTGCCATAGAGCCGACGAGCCACATGTTGGACCAGGGCGGCATGGTGACAAGGGACTGGTTCTCAGATAAACTGTTCATGGCGTTCAACATCTCAATTGTTACTAGTACGGAGAGAGCCATCGTCATAGGGTGAGGGTCAGTGAAGATCTTGCAGTCGACGCCCTGGAATTAAGTAAGGGGTGATTGTTTATTGAGTAATACCATTATTTTTTTTACAAAAAGATAAATATTAAGAAAAAGTAAATACCTTGAAGTCTTCATCGTTGTTGATGCACTGTAAGTGGTGGGTGAGTTGCCAGTAGGTCATCTGAGGTCCGTAGGGCGAGTACATGAACCACCAGGAGGCGGCGCCGACTGTGGCCATACCGACGTAGCCACCGATAGCCATGTATCTGTAATACACGCAATTCATTTAAAACGATCTTAATTTAATATTCTTAGGAACAAGTTGAATAGTACAGTCCGTCGATGCTGCCTTCGATTTTCATTATTACGCATTGAAATAAAATTATTGTAAACGATCGGTGTTCACAGATAAACTCCAACTATCAGTCTATCTGTGACCATGATCACTGTAAAGTGTTCAAAATGTTGAGAAGGTAAACATAATTGATGAAGGTATGCAATTAAATCCGATTCTTTTATTTTAATACCACTTTAATAATTTACTAACCTGAAGAACAGCCATCCAGAGATAAGACCCTCATCAGCCTTGCGGGGTGGTTTGTCCATGATGTCCAAGTCAGGTGGGTTGAAACCGAGAGCAGTGGCTGGGAGACCGTCAGTGACCAAGTTGACCCACAAGAGCTGTACGGGGATCAAGGCTTCAGGGAGACCAAGAGCAGCAGTCAAGAAGATGGAGACGACTTCACCAATGTTGGACGAGATCAGGTAACGGATGAACTGTTTCATGTTGTTGTAGATGGCACGACCTGGAAACCGCGTTTTGTATTTATAATTTTGTATTTTAAGTTTAATACCTGCATTATTTCACTTTAACAGCTCATTACGTTTCTGCAAAATGACCTAATTAAATTTTACATGTGTATTATAAATTTTTTACGACCGAGGCAGTAAAGATTCGTTTACTTCCTATACAGGTTACCCTTATTTACCCAAATGTAATTTTTAAGAACAAACCTTCTTCAACGGCGGCGACAATGGATGAGAAGTTGTCGTCAGCCAACACCATCTCAGCGGCAGACTTAGCGACAGCAGTTCCTGAACCCATGGCGATACCGATTTCGGCCTTCTTCAGAGCTGGGGCGTCGTTTACACCATCACCAGTCTGTAATATTATCAAACATATGAGTCACATAAGATAAGTATATTGAATTATAAACTTATATATTTTTGGTCAAATTTAATTAAAGTTAAAATAATAGAACATTTCGTTATTTATATTCCACTATTGTTATTGTATCTTTCAATTCAGACATGATATTTCAAAGTGCTACAGTTTATAAACAGCAGCAACTGACTAACATAAACATTTCGAAAAGCATTCCCAATACTACTATTGTAAACAACGAATATTCGCTACACTAGTTATGAAGATATTGTTTTTACAGTAATAAACAAATCGCGGTCTTAAGTTACATGTATTAATATTTTCGGAGATATCTGTAAAATAACATTGCTGTTATTTATTTAATTCAGTGTTAAAATGTCTATATCGTCGTTGAAGTTCTAACACCACGTAAGTCATTTTATAGCCGTTTTTAGATTTTTATACCATATTCTAGAGAACAAAAAAAGCCATGGCTTAAAAAATCAAAATCCAAAACATTGAATAATGACTGATATACTGAGCGTTCAATCATACTAGTTTCACACTGGCTTCAAACTAATGGATGCGGTTTTTGCGCCCTCCTGAAAAGTTGATATTTCTGACTTACGTGGTGTTAGAACTTCAACGACGATATGTAAATATATACACTAACCATAGCGGAGATTTCGTTCATGCTTTGCAGGTATTCAACGATCTTGGACTTGTGGGCGGGCTCCACGCGGGAGAAGAGACGGGCCTTGGCGCAGGCGGCGCGTTGTTCAGCGACGGGCAGGTCATCGAATTCACGGCCAGAGTAGGATTTGCCAGTTGTGTCTTCATCTTCGGTGAACACGCCAATACGCCTAAAATTGTTGCCGCATGTTATAGTGTTGTCAATTTGGAGAATGTATTATGTATGTAAATCTAAGTAACGCAGAAAAATTTCGTGATATATGTAAAAGTATAAAAATCTACCTGCAAATAGCTTCAGCGGTGGCCTTGTTATCACCAGTGATGACAATTACACGGATACCAGCAGCGCGGCAACGGACGATGGAGTCGAATACTTCTTTGCGAGGGGGGTCCAACATACCGACGACACCAACGAATGTAAGGTTGACTTCATAAGTGTAGAATTTGGTGGAATCACCGAGGTCCATTTCTTCGGGTTTCATGGGGTTGTCAGCGGTAGCCAGAGCCAAGCAACGAAGAGTGTCACGGCCAGTACCGTATTGACGGGTAAGATCGAGGATGCGGTTCTTCAAGGTAGAGCTAAGAGGTACTTTAGCAGTTCCGACACGAGCGTGGCTACAACGTTCCAATACACCTTCAGGTGCACCCTTGACGAACAGTTTAGGACCAGTACCAAGACGAGAAGGCTTAAGCGGTGTGCAGTAGGTAGACATAGATTTCCTGTCACGGGAGAATTCAAGAGTGAATTCTTTCTTCCATTTGGTTTCAATTTCTTGACGGACAACAATAGCTCCAGAGCGGCGATCAAGACCAGCCTTTGGTACATTGAAAGGATTCATCTTTTCGGCGAGAACAATAAGAGCGGTTTCAGTAGCTTCACCGACCTTTTCGAAAGCTTGCTTGAATTCGTTAAAATCAATAGCGGAGTCGTTGCACATAACGCAAATAGTACCTAATTCATGGAGTGTGTCGAATTCTGAGGCCTTAACTTTCTGTCCTTTCAAGTAAACATCGCCAATAGGTTCGTAGGTGGAGCCGGTGATTTCGAATTCCAAGAAGCTGCTGTCGCCACCTTCAATTTTCTCAAAGATGAACATACGTGAAACGGACATTTGGTTGGTAGTCAGGGTACCAGTTTTGTCGGAGCAAATTACGGAAGTACAACCAAGAGTTTCGACGGATGGCAGAGACCTAACAATAGCGTTCTTCTTAGCCATTCTCCTGGTGCCGAGAGCGAGACAAGTGGTAATGACAGCGGGTAAACCTTCGGGAATGGCAGCCACAGCCAAAGCTACGGCAATTTTGAAGTAGTACACGGCGCCCTTAATCCAGCTTCCACCATGAGCAGGGTCGTTGAAGTGACCGATGTTGATGGCCCATACGGCAACACAGATGACGGAGATAACCTTTGACAGCTGCTCACCGAATTCATCAAGTTTTTGTTGTAAAGGTGTCTTTATTTCCTCAGTCTCAGACATTTCAGTACGGATTTTACCAATGGCAGTATTGAGGCCAGTGCCGATGACAATACCGCGAGCTTTGCCGGCGGCAACATTGGTACCGGAGAACAGAATGTTCTTCTTGTCCTGGTTTACGGCGCGAGGGTCGGGAATGGCATCAGTGTGTTTGATTACAGACACAGATTCACCAGTCAGGATAGACTGGTCAATACGGATGGTGGTAGAGTAAATCTTAATCAGGCGGATATCGGCGGGAATCTTGTCTCCGACGGACACCTCGACGACGTCACCGGGCACGATCTCTTTTGCTCTAATTTTCTGAACGCCAGGTTTGTCTCCTCTTATTACTTTACCCATTTCGGGTTCGTATTCTTTTAAAGCTTCGATAGCGGATTCTGCATTTCTTTCCTGTAGCAAAATATGAGATTAGATATGTCGTAGACTTGAATAATAAACACGAATCAACTTATAAAATCATTTTTACCTGCCATACTCCTACTACGGCGTTAGCAATAAGAATAAGTAAAATAACAAAAGGTTCCACGAATGCCGAGAATGCATCTTCGTGTTCTTCAAATAAAGCTAATACCTGGAAGTAAAAAAATGCATTATTTCAACTATTGTATGACAAAAAATATAAGTTCTTTCTGTTTCATACTTACGAACGAAATAATAGCGGCTAACAGCAAAATCTTGACTAAGAGGTCATCGAATTGCTCCAGAACTAGTTGCCATATACTCTTGCCTATGAATAAAAGCGATATTTAGATGGATTGTGCAAAATAAGAATTTTAAGTGGGCTTACAAGTTACATGATATTGATTGAAGGCAGAACGAAAAACAGGTCGAGATACTGAGACGTTTAGTATACATTATTAGAACAGAATATACAGTAAAATAAGATCTAAATATTTATACAGTGTAATATGAATTTTAAAATGCAAAGTACGGAAATATAACATTACCACAATATCTCAAAATTATACATTTTGCGATGCTTTATTGTACAAAGGTTTTAAGCGGTAAGTAGACAATGAAACAAACGGGAAACGTCATTATTTGTCCATGACACACTTTTATTTGAGAAGAGGTAGAGAAAAAGATAAAATTATTATATTATCATAAATGTTATCATTTGTTTAAATAGATAAAATAAATGTGCTTTATGAGGGGTGTTAACTATTTTAATAGCATCACGGAAAAAACCTGGCAATTTTTTAGGATTGATATTCTATTATTTCTACTTTAAATTTATAGAACGGAAGCGCTCAAAGTAGAGCCCAGGAAGACAGCTTGTTCCTTACCTTCTTCTGCAGGCAGTTCTGAAAACAGAAAAGAACCGTAATTAGAATTTTGAATGAAACATCAAAGGGGTAAATTTAACAGACGATAAACCAGTCAGAGCATGCATGCGATCTATCTCGGCAGTAACGATCGCACATAAATACTCGCACATTGACTAAATATGTGCTAGCTAGGCCGACCGCCCGCCGCCAATATTTTGATAATGCCTACATTGGATAGTTATAATATTGGACAGAGCATTCACCAGTTATCTACTCTTTAATATTATATCCCGCTGTAAAAGCGGATATTTCTAACATTCCACTGATTTAATTCAGACAGTACCAGGAAGTTTTCAATCAATACAAACGTCGATATTATAAATACATAATTTTCTGATTATCTTCAATGAAACAGATTGCGCGAGATATCTATATCAATGAGAGATGTCAGTGTAGATTTATGTTTTATTAATTATATATAGATACTAACTTTCATCATACTGTGAAGTATAAAATTGAAGGCAAAGATTTATCCTCACAGACGGATAACATTTCTTAAGATGTTAGTAACACTTTTGATAAAAAAAATAAAGAACAAAAGGATGGAAGGTCTTGCCTCATTATTACTTGGTACTATAGTGCTTTGTTCAGCAGGGTTGCCACTAAATGGTCATCCTTCAGGTTTAAAATTTATGTACATATTAATAAGATATAATTTGAAATATTTTCGACAATAGTACAATATGTTATAAGTATTAGTAGCCGTGGATCGATCACATTGGACAGCGTCTTGCGCCTTGACCAATGTTGTCGTTCCACGACAGCGCATACACGTGGGGTGACGTATTGACCTGTTCACTAACCTTATTACGTACACGGTCATCGCGTAAATGATATAAGGATACGCACGAGAATTACAATTAATATATGTAATCAAATATGCGGAAAACCGCATACGACAACCCTACATGTACAGTACGTTGCAACAATATTTACAGTAGCTAAACAACAGATAGTTATTTTTGCATTTACATTGAGACATTCACGGCAATATTTAGTGTAAACAAACATAGCGGCTGCGCTCCGTGTGTAGTCAGGAACACGGCGGCACGCCAACGTTGATATCTAGATTTCAACTGAATGTAATCAGGCAACGTGTGCTAAGTCAATCGTTGTGTAGACTATTTGCGTACGCGGTCCGACCTCTCGGCTCGGCGAGATTAATGTAAGCAATTAGTCAACGCATCGACATCCTCTTGTCAGCCTCCGCGTACGATAGCATTCTGCCGCGTATTATCGGAGACATCTCGCTGATACGGCGGTTTTAATGAACGCTTCCTAGGTCTACCCACGTCACTCGTGGAACGTGCCGTACTTGTAAATGTGGCACATAATACATTCAGAGTTCTAACCTAATGGCACGTTTCGATAATAAGAATAAACTATTGTGATTAACTTAAAGCATGACGCGTATAATATCAAATTGAAGGTTCTATTGAAAGATCTAACAATAAGTGATATA
>DVTA01000317.1:0-10016 GCA_018233265.1 Junonia stemosa | reverse complement strand
GTTATGGAATACTCGGCTGTATTTTGGGAGCGGTGTCACGAACTTCAAGACATTGATAGAATAATGGGACAGATCGAGAGAGGAGAAGCAAAGATACAGAGAAGAGCCTCTATTAAGAAAGCCTTGGATGCTAAAATGGCGCGTTATCGAGCGCCCTTCCACCAACTTAGAATCTCATATGGAACGAATAAAGGAAAGAATTATGTGGAAGAGGAAGATAGGTAATTGTCGTTTTATTAACGGATTCGATGCCACTGACACGTCAAGCGCGTCATTAATAATCTTTTAAGAAAAGTTACAAACACATCTGGTGCGTTTTAAGCAAACCATCTAAAATAAATTCTATAATTTTGTGATTGTAAAAACTTGCCATTTGTACTGTAAATTGAATAACGGAATCTTACTACGCGCAAATATTAATTTTATTAATCAGGAAAGCCGATTGCTCGTTTGGCGCGTCATTTTATAATTGAATGTGGCTCCAGAGGTTTAAATTTGTTAACGTGGCAATGAATCGTTATGTTAATAAAGTATTTTGTAACATTTTTATTACAGGTTTTTGGTGTGCATGCTGCACAAGTTGGGTTTCGATAAAGAAAACGTATACGAAGAGTTACGAGCTGCGGTACACGCGGCGCCGCAGTTTCGGTTCGACTGGTTCCTGAAGTCTCGCACAGCTGTCGAATTACAGCGCAGGTGAGCATGGCCAAATTCTAACTTGAATATTAAATATAGGAAAGTGAGTTTGTTTGTTTGTTGTTCTGCTTACACACCGTAACTACTGAAGCAATCTCTATGAAATTTTGCAGATGTATTTAGAAGTCTCAAAGATCACTGAAAAATATTGGCCATGTATATTTCAAAAAGACAGGCTATTGTTTTTAGAATTTGATATAGTCACTATTTGTTCCTGTCCCTTTTTTTCTATGGGGTCTCTTCAGTTTTAATGGCAAAATACAAAGTATACTGATTAATATTCAACACTTTCTTTTAGATGTAATACACTTATAACCTTGATTGAAAGAGAAAATCAAGAATTAGAAGAGAAGGAAAGAGCTGAAAAGAAAAAGAAAAGTGGTAATGTTAACCAAAACACCCCCGGTGGAAATGCTACAGGAAAAGGCGCCAATGCCGGAAAACGTAAAGCTGATAATACTCCTGACACTGCTCAGAAGAATAAGAAAAAGAAAAAATGAAATCCGGCTCTTCCCAAAATAACAAGGGTTACTAGATCGGTTACAGCCCGTAAATAGAATGATACCCCACACGCAAGATGTCCATTTCTTAAATAAGGCCTCTCTAAGTCGGTAAATGTTTACCTTGAGTATTAATCTTAATTTAATCGACTAGTTAACATTCCCTTTTTATGGTGTATTTAATTAATATGATGAATGTGTTGATTGTGGATTAGTAAATAAATAATCTGAGAAATAAAACATTATTTTATTATTGCGCAATGTTATGTTATACACCTATCAACGCACGCCACAAAATCTCGAAAATTTTGATTAAATCAAATAATACTATTTCACAATTATGTTATTAGTGTAATGTTCTACATAATTTCAGAAATAATGTTAGTTTTATTTTAGAATACAGATATATGTAACTATTATAATGTCATAAACTCAATATTCCTGACTTCTCAGGTACTAATGATCACAGTTTATTGTGTTCAATGTTACATAAATATAAATAATACTTAATTGAACACTTGGTGGCGCCGTTTAACTTATAAAACTAACAAAATTAGGGTGAATTTCCATTTTCGATACATTCTTGCATATTATTAGCATTAGGAGAACACGGTGCTCCTAGCCCATATAGATGTCCACTGGTACTTTCAATGTTTCCATCAAAGAAAATCTGTGGAACAAAAATTTCAATCAATGATATGGAGTTGATGATTTCTAAGTGACTGACTGATTTGTGTCTTTGGTTTTCAAATTGAAAACTGTTGGATCAATTTGAATTAATTTAGTATGGATATATAGAATTTATGAGAATGGTACTTTTTAATGAAAAAATTTTAAACAATCATAATTGAAAGTTGTTTAAAATTACAAAATAATAGCTTATCTATATTTATTTACAAAACATACCTCTTTGATTTTGAAGAATGCCATACCTGTTAAATGGGAATCTGAACCAGCTTGGTGCGGTGGTCCCACTCTCCTGAGTTCCAACTGGTCGGCTACTTCCTGTAATCCACCTTTGAAATTTTTGTATAATTTCATAATATATTTCACATCATATATAAAAAATATAGTATTAAACCGCAGTGGTGGCAAACCGCCGTCGCCTCGCGTCCGATCATACACAGGTACTCTCCAAAGCAACCGTGACCGGTCAGCACCTGTGTAAGTCGGAAAGTGACTCGTCGGCTTCCTCCGCATCCAGGCCTCGAAGGCCGGCAGGATCGCACTCACGATGCGTTTGTACGCGTACTAATCTTTGCGAAGACGGGCGTACCACGTCGTGTGTGCCCTTCGCTGGTCCTGCCGCTTGAGCGCTTCGAAGGTGCTGGCAGGCTAAAACGCAGTTCTATCGCCTTCACGAAGGGTCAGAGTCTGGTCGTAGACCCTCGCATCCTTTTCCGCCAGGATGTCCAATGGCGGATATTGTGCGATATCCCTGCACCATGCGGGTGGCCACTCTCCGCTGCAGACTCATGATCTTAGTCTTACAGTGGCGGGTGCCTGTCAGTCGGTGTGACCAAACGGGCGCACCGTAAAGGGCCTTTGATTGCACGACACAAGCATAGAGGCGGCGAACCTCTATCTTCGGTCCCCCGAGATTAGGCAGCAGTCTGTGCAACGCACCCACTGCCTTCTCGATCCGGGGCACCAGAAGCTTGAAGTGCTCTTCAAAGCTCCAGCGACCGTCCAGGACTAGGCCCAGGTATTTCATGAACCTGGCCACCTGGACGTTTGAGTCACCTACGCGGATAATCTTCGAACAGGGCGGTTCCCGGCCCACCTGCCGCTTGTAGAACCATAGTCTTCGTCTTATGCGGCGGTATCCGAAGGCCCAATTCGCAGATTTTCGCGACTACGATTTCAACTCCGAGCTCGGCGAGCCGTTTGGTCATCTCGAAGCTTCAACTTGCATGTTAGCACCAGCGTGTCATCTGCGTAGCAGATGACGCTGAAGCCCGCTCGGAATTCAACACGCAGAACCGCGTCATACGCGAGATTTTATAGAAGTGGTCCTAGGTCTGATCCATGTGGAACTCCGAAGTACACTTCCCTCTGAGTCCTCGCACCGTCCTGACCCATGTACACAATGTACCTGTCGCGCAAGTAGCTCCCGACGATCGCTTACAGGTAGGGAGGCACGTGGTGATACACAAGGCCTCCTTGATGGCGCCCCAGGGCAAAGCGTTAAAGCCGTTGACGATATCTAGGCTTATCGCCAACACCACTCCCCCGGGCCACCGGACCGGACCGGACGCACATAATTGCGTCAACGGTTGAACGAACCTAACGGAAGCCGAAATGGCTTTCCATCAGGTCGGGACCGACACTCGACAGATGCCCGCTGAGACAGACGAGAAGCGACAATCCGCTGGAAGAGCTTGCCAGCTTCGTCCCGGTACTCCGGCATATGTGACGGTACGCAGACAGAGTCAACTACGAGTCTCTGTCGTCTTTATTCAAAAGGACCAAACTTGCCTCCTTCAAGGCCGTGGAGAACACCCACGTTCGGCCCGGAATCCCTTCCGGACCGGGCGCTGTGTTCTGGGCACTCAGGCCAGGTGCTCGGTCAAACTCCTGCTCTGTAACCCTCAACTCGTCGGTCCAAGAGACCTGAGGTAGCGAGGTATAACTACATGGGACTTGACCGGATCACCGGAAGAGCGAATCTATCACTCTTCTCAGTCTCCGGATCTAGTGTCTCCGTCAAAGGGGGCATCTATAGGTGGAGCTTGCCCAGCAGTCAGCACCATACGGTACGGACGCCGCCACGGGTCCCTATCGAGTCTCTCGAGGAGCTCGTCCCAAAACCGAGGGCCGGCGTCCGAGATTGCGTCTCGCGACGCCTTCTTGGGCTTCTGGAACGCCCTGTAGGCTTCGTCTCTCTCCTCTGGAGTTGCTCGCCTTCTCCTCCGGGTTCTGCTGGCCTGGCGATGGGCGTGCAAGCATGCAGCTTACAGCTGCGCGATCTCCATCGACCACCATCACCTGGCACTCGAAGCAGCCTGCCCAGGGCATCGAAGCGATGCAGATTGACGTCAACGTGCCCCTGAACCAGACCGACTCACCCTCGGGATAAGGTGAAATCTTCTCGGCCTTTTGTGACCAAACCGCGACGATAGCGGCGGCTCCACGTGGTGCTTGTGGGACGTGGTAATTGTGTAAAAAGTATTTTTAACAAATATGTATTCGATTAAGACAAGGAAACTAGAGAAAAAAATATTGCATAATAATGAACCCCCCCCGAAACAAAATCCTGGCTACGCCCGTGTAGGTAACGCTGAGCTCGAGATGAATTTAAATAGTTTATCATTTGTCTAGATAGACATGTTCTTACCAGTAAGTTGTTTCGGCATGTATGTAGGTATGTACATTTAGAAGGATTAAAAAAATATATCCTCCTAAGAGCCATACGAACTGGTAATGTGCTGAAATTGCAATGAATAGGACTAGGTTATTCCAGATTCCGTTCAATCCTTAGAGATTAGGTAGGGTTAGGAATGGTTATGAGTAATTAGGCTTTAATCTTTTTATAAAATACCTTAAAAGTTTTGAAATTAATGTTTACAGTCGTTTTATTTACGAGCAAGGCGAATTTGCGTGTAGCGAGGAGTCGACGAAAAGTATTTTCTTGAGAAATGTGATTGGTTAATCGATTGCTACAAAAATTTCTCTTCAAGGTAGAGTTAAAAACATATTGTGGAATTTATTCAAGGTTGTCCTGAAAGAAAACTTCGATTTGTTATGTAAATATGTTTTGCAATGTACTTATTTACTTATATTAGGTACTGATAAATAAAAATGTGGGTTGTAGTTGAATATATTTTTGTCACGCTTTTATTAGCTCGGGATGTATGTATGTATGTATGTATGTACGTACGTATGTATGTATGTATGTATGTATGTATGTATGTAACAGAATCTTTGAGCACAATTTTCACCACTTTTGAGAAATCCGATAAGTTTTTTATTTTTAATATGGAATTGAATGTTATATTTCCTTATAAATTTAAAACTTCAGTTTAACTGGTTTCAATAAATCGTTTAACTTCCGAGTAAGATTTTTATTAAAGCAAAGCACTAATTTTAAGCGATATCGGTATCGACTAAATACCCGTAATATAATTAACATTTAACAATCACATTAAGCACTACGTTACTTTTGCATAAATGGAATCAAGAGTTTATAGTACGAAAGTGCTAGGCAGTTTATTTTGCGGCGTTAATTGCCTGGAATTAAAGAGATGATAATAACCCCGCAAGTGTGCATGCGCAGTTAAATCGGACGTCACCGTCGTAGCGTCAGTGGCATAATTACCAAAATGTCGGTCAAATGCGAGTTGGACTCGCGCACCGAGGGTTCCGTTCAAACTTTTATTTACATTTACATACATTGACATAACAACAACAACAACAACATCACCTTTAATGTGTTTTTTAACTGACTTAAAAAAGGAGGTTTCTCAATTTGACCCTATGTATAATTTTTGTTTATTCGCAGATAACTCCGTCATTTATGAGTCCATTTTAATCATTCTTTTTTTATTGGAAATAAGACATGATAAAGAGAACAAAAATTTAAAAAGTCGTAGAGGCTTTGTCTCTAATCTAAGTAGAGCGTTTGTTTATTTTTTATTAACAATTTTAAAACACTTCAAACGAATGAAGGTCCGGAGTCGATCTGATGATGACGCCGAACGACAATCGAGGGAACTCTTCGACAATTTACTGCAGTTACTATGAGTTTAAGCTTTACTGATTTGTATTGATGAGAATTTTGCGCCTATACCTACTGGTTAATTGTAACTTAAAATGTAAAATAATAACTTTAAACGTAAACTTTTGAAGTCGGTTAAGTTATTTGAGAAATCGCTTGTTTTTCAATACAGCTAAAATAATTAGCCAAGTGCGTGTCGTACCATGCGCATGAAGGGTTCCGTAGTTTTCATCACAATATGCAGACATTTACTAATATGTATAATCTTTAAAGTTAAACTTAATAAACTTATTTCTTAACAACTAACATGTTTATTATCTTAAATTCTTAAGTTCAATGAAATTTGAGCGAAATATTTCTTTTTACTTCAATCAGCTATAACTCGATAACTATATATAATATCGTGAATTTTTCACACACCTATAATATTTTTAAAAAACCTATCCAACGATACCCCACATCATGGGATAAATGAGAAAAACATTTTTTGGTCTCATTTTACACATAGGAAAGAAGGAATTTTAGATATTTTCTTTTACTTTGTAGTACAAGTAAATGACAGTGCTTTAGTCCAAATTTCATGATTTCCGATCTAATATAAGGCAAATATCCTATCAATTCTGATTCTCTTGATTGTCGAAATATAATGTCGCATAATTGGTGGTATCTTTTTTCACGTTAACTTAGATATTAGATTTTTTCACCACTTCAAAGGATTATAGATCTAAGTACACAATATTAATTTCAAATCGATTAATTTACTTGTTCCCGAGAAAAAGGGTCTCGGTAGTCGTCCGGATAAATGGCGCGGTACTTTAGATGAAAACAGTAAATTGTAACAGATAATGTATAGTTTTTAGACTTTTCCTATACTTGAGTTATACGATGGTATTGCTGGCCAAATTTCATAGTTCTATGTCAACGGGAACAAATTTATAAATGAATTTTTTTCACGTTAACTGAAAAATTTTATTTTTTCACAATTTCAAAGGATTATTGATTTAGGCATACAATTTTAATTTCAACTTGAAACATTCACGCGATCCTAAAAAAAGGGTCTTGATAGTCGTCCGGATGGATACTACGGTATTTTAGAAAAAGACTATATTTTTAGTATCCTATGAATTTTAATTCCCTTGTGATTGTTGAAATATGCGCTTTTTGCGGTTTAAATAGCCGTAACTTTATTTACGTCAAAGTACAAGTTTTATTTTTTCACAGCTTCAAGGGACCGTAGACTTAAGTGTATGGTTTTTTTATTATAATATAATATAATAGTATAATTCGATACCTCGTGGAGTCGTTTCAGAAATAAATGGTCTTAACAGACGGACAGACGGACGACAAAGTGAAAGTATAAGGATTCCATTTTTTCCTTTTGAGTTACGGAACCCTAAAAAAAGTAATAAATTTTCTTTCAATATTTTTCTTCATTTCACAAACTTCCCTTTATCGCTATTTTTTAGATCTAGACAAATCAGCATGCTGGTTCTACCGGACATCACTTTATTTAGTTCTCGCTGTATATCTAGTGTCAATATTGAGGAAAACTAATAATAATTAACTAAGAAGTAATATCTTGGCCAATATTTTCAATGTACAGACGCTGACTTTGTACATAAAAAGTCCTAATTATTTATTTGAATGGCCAAATTAATATATAAATTTTATGTTGTTTCGGAACAAAATGACAGTTTAAATAAAAAAAGCTATATACCTATATGAAGTTTACCTACGTTATAAGGAAAATCTCTCGCATACTTCTAGCTTGTAAATATGTCGTGATTTTGATATTATATAACTAAAAGTCTGCAATTCTTCTATTACTTATTTTCTATCAGTCAAATGATTTTTGATAAATTTCGTCGATCAGCTGTTGCAAGGTTGAGTTATATTCAAGTCGGCGCGTGCTCTATATGAAGAAAGTATTTTATAAAGCGTAACACCGTGTTGCAGGTGTAACTTTCTTCAATGAGCCACCAGTATTGTGCTCACGTCCCTCGTTACGCAGCATCGTATATATAACGCGGCGATGCCCGAGGGTAGGCACAGTTCGACTTCAGACACTGCACATCCTCCCCTAAGCAAACAACCATGAACAGCAAGGTAAGGACTGTTATTAATATTTCAATATTAATAGGTTTCAAAAAATTGTAAGATTTTTTTCTATAGTGTGTTCTTCGTAGTATAATTTGTTACACAATATTTATATCTTATTGTTGGATAATATTTTTCATAACGTCAAATATTAAGTCTTTAATCAATAATAGCCTTTCTTGTAATGGGGTTATGTTCATCAATTTTTATAACCCATTTTTCCTCATGTGCAGTTTGACAATAAATCCTCATTACTTAGTCAATTCAATTACTCCTCCATTAAATCATTAAAAGTATTTAGAATTGCACTATCACAATAATAATAAATTTAACCGCGACCTCGACCCAAAGCCGGCGACATAAAGTGCTAGTTACATCGTGTTATCATTCAATCGTGTCGCTCATACGCTTTGGAAAGCATCAAACGCGAGCGGCGCGTGCTCACGATTGACCAATGCGCCATTTCTGAACAATTTGCGACATTGCACTGCCTTCCTCGGCGCTTTCAATTCTGCCTAAAGGATCCACAGCCAAAAATGCAAAACAATAGGATCTAGACCACGAAATCAGTAGCGGATCATGATTTATATCGTTGTGCTTACTTATGTATTAGCGGATGTACTTTGTAGGTAATATGTTAATATACATAGACGTTAGTTAAGCATTTGGTAATCAGGTGACCATCTTCCTATCAATCTTTACGTAACTTTGTCGCTGCAGAATTAATCGACTAAAAAGTGGCTGTGCAGTTTGATACATTGATTTTCTTTAGTTGCAAATGTAACCAATTTTTATGTATCATCATCCTTTACCTTTATTATAAAGATTTTATTTGTCTTTGTATAAAATTACTTCCTTTAATTTTTTACTTCCTTAAAGGATACCGTTTATTATTCCAGACGTAAATAATTACGAAAATTGACCCTTTCTTTCAAACAGGAACATGTCGTAAGTCATATCGTGTTTGTATTCAGTTCACTCTACAATTCGTGCATATCAATTCGTCGTAGAGTCCACGCGTTGCGTAACTGATAGCTTATAGCTCATTACGTTACAGTAGCATTGTTATGACTGTAGGTACTGATCTTTATTGTATGACGTACTCGTATGTATGTACAAGAAGCACTAATGAGTGTTATATAAAATATCAAAATTAAAGACAGTTTACACACTTGAGAAAATTCAGTAAATAGTTTAATAAGCTTTAACGTATGCTCATTTGATATTTTTTATTTTCAGATTGTAGTATTCATCTGCATGGTCGGCGTAGCCGCTGCCAGCGTAGTTGCACCAGTACCAGTAGCACGAGTTGACCCATTCCCACAATATTCCTACGGCTATGACGTTCAAGACTCTCTCAGCGGCGACTACAAGGGCCACCAGGAACAAAGGAACGGTGACGTCGTCACTGGCTCCTACTCCGTAGTTGACCCTGATGGCACAAGAAGAATTGTAGATTATGCTGCTGATCCTATTAATGGTTTCAACGCTGTCGTCCGTCGTGAGCCTCTCGTAGTGGCTGCTCCAGCTAAAGTCATCGCCCCGGCTCCTCTCGTAGCCCCAGCTCCAGTAGTCCCTGCTCCCGTGGTAGCGAGAGCACCCATCTTCGCCCCTGCCCCCGCACCCCTCTTCGCTCCAAGACTACCCTATTACCTGTAGATGAATTAATACAATTTTGTTGTGTTGCTGTATATACCTATTAATGGATAAGGCTTTTTTTAATTGTTATTTATGTTATTAAATGAATTGAATATAGCATGATTTTTATTGAAATATCTTTAAATGGTACAACTGTCATATAAAAATTATGTCTTTCTATTCAGAGTTAACAACAAGTTGTCAGAAAGTGATTAGAGCATTCAAGAATTATAATATCACTAGCTGACCCGGCAGATTTCGTATTGCCTCAATTTAGAACGTTTGTATGGGGAATAGAAAAGGGCTGTTTTAGAGGTTTCCCGGCAATTATTTGAATGGTTCTCACCTTTTAAACCTTCCCTAGAGCT
>DVTA01000316.1:0-10020 GCA_018233265.1 Junonia stemosa | reverse complement strand
AATTTTCAATGAAATTTGGGCGAAATTATATTTTTACTTTGATCGACTATATCTCGATAACTATAAAAGCCTACATATCCGTGACAATTTTGCTTTTAAATTCATTATATGTACTACTATCCCGAATTTTTTCATATTTTTAGAAGCAGTAGTTTAGCGGGTAGAGGGGGGGACACTTGACTCTATGAAAACATGACGCTTTGAAGCTTAATATTTCGGAAACTGTTCCTCGTTTGGAAAAATGATATTCTCAAACCCATATTGTTTTTAAACGACCTATCTAACGATACCCCACACTATGGGAAAAATGAGAAAAAAAATTTTTGGTCTCACTTTACATACAGGGGAGACACCCCAACAAAAAATATTTTTCAAGATTATATTGTACGACTTTCTCGGCATTATTTATATGTATACTCATGCCGAATCCCAGTTTTCTAGTATTAAGGATCTCGGAGCAAAGCTGCGGACAGACAGACAGACAGACAGACGGACATGGCGAAACTCTAAGGGTTCCGTTTTGACTACGGAACCCTAAAAACAAGTTTAATCAAATTAAAGTCTCGGTACAATTCGTCTTATATTGGGATCTTAAACCATAACGTTTTTACGATTATAAAGCCGACATATCAATATTTATGTATTTTAAAATTGTTAAAAACAGTTTACATAACAAAACTAATCTTAATTAAAACATTTACATTTAATAGATTGTTTGAAAGTATTTAAATAACGATTCCAACATTATATATTCGTTTGATGTTCAAATTGGAAAATATGCTAATAAATACATTAGGCCACTGACCCACATCCGCCTGTTGGCGGTTTACTGGATAAATTAGATTTATTAGGTAATAGTAGCATTATGCAATGTGATATACAAAAATCATTGTTTGCTTGTGTGTTCGTGATTTATGCGCTTTCATACACTTTATCAGATTGCGATAAAGCTTTATTAACGTATTATTTGTGACTGGACGACCAAGCTTCGGAGCTCTTTTAAAATGAAAAATTTTAAAATACGCGTTTCAAAGGACATAAGACCAAGCTAGACAGATGTTTCGTCAATAAAAAAACTTACATAAGAAAATAAATTTACAAATACCTATATAAGTAAATTGACACAAATTGTTCATAATACAATTTAACTGCTTGAACTGACGAAACCGCGGAATAGGCTTGTAATCTATACTAATATTATAAAGAGGAAATATTTGTTTGTTTGTTTGTTTGTATTGAATAGGCTTCGAAACTACTTGACTAATTTGAAAAATTCTTTCACTGTTGGGAAGCTACGCTATCTCCAGTGAACATAGGCTATATTAAATCTTCAAAAAGTTGGGGATTACCGGGCGAAGCCGGGCCGGTCTGCTAGTAAACGAATAGGTTTATGACATTCGTTTTACTCTAACGGCCTTATACCGTATATAATTATAAAGCTTGTATACCGTATGTAAATAATCACATTGAAACAAAACATGTTAAATAAATAGTCTGTTATTGCAAATACAAAATCGTGTGCGACTCGTGTTATGGTTTTTATTTTAATAATGTCGGTGTATATTTGTCACGAATCGGGTACATCGAAGAGTATGCAGCGACAATAAAATTAGCGACACCTAAGCAATATGCAGAGCGATTGCGCGGTAGCGGCGGGGCTTTGGTCGACAAGTAGTAAGTGATAAATAAAGCGTAATTGAGAGACGGAAACAGCCAATGAGTAAATCTCGTCCGTCAATTTATTTAAATTATTTATTAGTGCCCGGCTATAGACACCCGGAGCCGCGATCGTTTTCAGTGCACGTTCACAGAGCGCGCTCCGGACGCGGCCAGTGCGACGTTCTGGTGACGGTTATCGATATCGATAACTGATTCTATACATGCTTTGATATTATGATATTTTTTCAATGTCTCATATGTAAGCTGTGATAAAAATAAGAAGTAAATTTTGCTTAAATATGCAGAGTATATATATTTTAAAACAAAAGCAAAATGAAGAAATTACTTTACTAAAATAAAATGTCGGAATTGTGTATTTTAATTTTAATATACAAGTATTATTGCAAGGACCTCTGAATGATAGAGTCATTAGTGTTTGTTGTACGTGAGGGTAATAACCTTTTTCTAATTTATGTTTAAAGATTTATCATCGTCCACGTTATCATTACTTATAACGATGTAAAAATAACAACACGAAATAATGGTATAGTTGCCCTGAAAGGTTATAAACGCTTTCATTTACTTTGTTTGCAACGATAGAAGATTAATCAGACACAAACAAGCGATACGGTCGAATAGCACGAAAACACTTTATTTTATGGTGATAGTTTTATCGATAAATATACGTTCTAGCGGCAGCTCGTAACTAGTGGCGACTCGAATTAGTTAATTTGTGCAGATACGACACAATGGATGAGGAAATAATATACTCACATGTACTTATGCCTACCAGGAGATTGTAATTGGCGTAATTGGACGAATCTGGACGCACTTAATAATGTTTCATTGTCGTGATTCAAATGGCAATTCATCGTTTGTGTAAGAAGTGATTCATTAACTACCAAGGTTAATGTTTTTATTTGGGACAACAGTTACGTGAAAAGTTATATTATAATAGGTTTTTACGCTAAATGATTTTTCAACAATTATTATATATTTATATGATATTCCTGAGTTCCTACTTACCCATTGATATCTGTGATGGTCCAGAAGTGTTTCAGGACAGCTTTCGCCAGCAGGTACCAGATCTGCGTCCACACCCAGGAAGACTTATCAATAGAGTTTGAGAGGAACTCTTTCGTCTCATCATCAGGTTCCAACTGAACGAACTTCTGTTGCAATTCTTCACTTAACCGACTCTTGTCGACGCGGTACCACTGAAACAAAACAAGTAACAATGTAATAAACGGCATACTATTATTCGTACCGATCTAAGAAAATAAGTCTTATGTTATCTCTGTATCGCAAAATTATGCCTCTCACAACTAATTTCACATTTCAGTACAGTAGCTATCATGTTGATTTAGTAATTGGCGTAAAAGAAGACTAACAATCAGTCGTTGCATAAAAGAGTCATTGATGACCAACAAAGGTTTTTATGTAGATACAGGAACGAGCAAAAAATTATCTAATACACAAAGATGAGTCTTGATTACCTCGGTAAATTAGTAAAGACGTTATTAATGTAACGTGCGGATCTCGGGAGCGTAATCGTAAATTGATGTTTAACAACTCACCGGCTCAGATTTTAATGAAAGTATATAAAAAGAGTAATGGAGTGCAAATAAGAGAGTGTAGTATGAAAGAACCGTGTAGCTCGTCACCCGTTGTGTGTTTAAGTCAGCCGCCGCGGCCCTACAAAGGGCAATGCGGCGGCTGTTAATTTCACGCTGCCTCGAATTAACATTTCTTTACGCCACAGAATAATAACGAATTAAAAAAACTTCTCGCCTCTACATGTACCCGTAATGACGGCGGGCGGTGAGCGAGCGGGACGCCGCGAACTCATCAGCCCAACTTAATTAATGCCTGATCTGTCTTTATATTAAAATCGAAGTCGGCAGCGCGCCGGAAAAAATTGATAACACACATTCATGACGAGTACTCGAACAAATGCTCGTTTTATATGCGACTACTGAACGAAACAGATTCGTTCACGGCGGGCTTCTTGTTCTTACTTAATAGGTACATAACTTAACAGCTTGTTGTATTAGAAGGATATCAAAAAAGTATATTATAAAAAGATAATTATTTTACTACTTAGTATTTAAAGTCTTTTTACGTTAAGTATTTCAATAGGTATTAAAAAGGTTGATTCTTAAGCTATGGCTTTCTATGGACGACTAATAACATCTAATTGGCCAAAAAACTTACGTCGTATAACACAAAGTACCTTACAAAAAAGTCGAGACAAATAAATATTTATTAAGGAATACTGATGGCGAATCACGTTGGTGATTATGCAATGCGCCGTCTTTACATTTAAAATAACCTGCATCGGAACTACGGGATCCGACGAGGCGAATTCTCCAGACAGAATACAAATCGTGGAAAATTTTGAATGCCGCAGTCATTGATAATAATATTCTGTTTTCAGATTATTCGTTGAACGGTGATCTAATTTTCTGTTTTCGATTTTTTATGTAACTAGAGGATGTAAATTGATACATTGGTCATATTAATACAGGCCTACGTGACCTCAGTTATATGACTGTCTGATATGTTGATTTTCAATGGGAGAAAACATTAAAAAAAATCATTATTATTCTAAAATTGTGTAAGACCTCGAAAAGATATGTAAATGAAACTACACCTTTATTTGGATCTATTAATATTCTTACATTAATTTCTTGTCGATTTGTATCTAAAACTGTCAATAATTGTTTCCTTCCATCAAACATTAGTAAAAATAAATGGATTATTTCATAGATTCGAATGAAAGAAACATGCACACGTATTAAAATTCAAAGATCAAACACGTGCTGAAAAGTCTAGATATACCTACCGAGATAACTGTAACTTAAAATGACTTCCGCGTTGTTGTTTTTGAGCAATATGTAGTCTTACAGGCGCCTGGCTCGATTATTTATGAGACCCATGTTTAGGATTCAATTTCTGCTCGTGTAAAGCTAGGTTTGCATGAATAAAAATATATGTATTTTAAAAATCTACCTGTTAAGGAAGACAAATCGAGAATGATTTATTCAATTCGAGCTATCGAGGCCGAATAACTTTTGTTTATTTTAAGTAGTTTATGTGGGTTACCGATTTTCTCATTCTGGTCAACGGGTCAGTCAGTAAAGAAGGTTTTAATTGTGTCTTTGTGCATGTTCTACGATTCAACTTAAGCTGTCATATGGCTTGAAAGCGATCATTATCCTTCGTTGACTCGTTAGCGCTCAGGTCAACGGAGGTGCATCGATGGAACGAATGGAGGGATGCAGATCTTTTATCCGCCGGTCGTTCGCCTCTCGGCTAATGAATCAAAGACCTGTGAGCATATTGTCAATACGGAGCGAAATATTAACGTTGAATGCGTCCAACCTGCACAATGCCAGATTAATTCCCATTTAAGTGTGTGAAATAAATGGTGACGAGCGGCAATTCACTGGCAAGTGTAGCCGTCGTATTGCGAGTGCCGGCTTCCAAGCTAAAGTCCGATGAATAGCCGTCAATGCAGCGGTATAATTTAATGTGTCGCATATTAGCAACTAATGACTCTGTCAAGAACTATTCGTTCTTTGTTCATAGTACAATATATTATTGCTTATGTATTGGTTAGTGGTTTTTGTCATTATTTCAAAACTTTTATTATACCTGTGTCATTAATATTACCTATTTTTACGTAAAACAGTGAAATGGCAACCCTACGTCAATAGTTTCGTTTCGGGTAAAAGTAACGTTACCCACATTATATAATTTAAGTTAAAATACTTATAACCATTTATTTAGGTAGATGCTATAAAAGATAGTCGTAGCTAAGTGGCGCATAGGATCTCGGTGGATTTGCCGTAAGCGGCTCGGGAGCTTGTTTGCCGGGCGCTCCATTAAAATGGGATCAGCCGTGATGCAGATTGCCTGGACGTTCAGCGTGAGCTGAGGAAATTTAGGTATAACTTCTTGTAAATCAAATTTAACATAGAGGTACGTATAAAGGTTAACTGGAGAGGGAATACATTTTATTATTTATATGTCGTATTTTTATCAATTTATTTAGCGTATTTCAAAAGGTTTTGTTTTTTAAATTTATCTTAAAACTTAACAATAGAACAGCGTCACAAAACGACGAGCAAGCTTCGGTCAATTAAGTTCTTTTTAAAACGCGGATCAATCCAGCGTATTGATGATGAGTAATATACCATTGCGTATTTTACATTAATCCATGACAAAACACAATAAAATTAATAATAAGAAGCAGTGACATAGATTGTAGCGTTTAATTACATCATGTAAATTTATACACACTTCACATTTCGCACTTTGAATCTAGACTGCAGATCTACAGCGGCGGGGTTACCAGCTCATAAATAAAGTATTGTAATAGCCTTGAGGAAATATGAACGTCTGAGTCTCAATTAAAGATTAAAATGACTTATAGCCTCAAAACAATTGATTTCGATTAACACTAGACAAAGCTACTAGGAGATAAACTGTGTTATCTGCATTCTATAGATTATAATCGATTTATGTATCTATACACGCATCTGGATATGGTCAAAGAGTAAGAGAAGTGTCTGTGCCAAATAAGCCTTATAATATAAAAAGTTTTATTTTAGTAAATTATACTATCTTGGTAAGATGTTGTTTTATAATTAAATAATTTGTCATAAGGAGCAAAATGTTAAAACCTTAATATTTTCAGTACTTAGTTATCTATCTAGTCTATTAGAATCATCAGATCAAGAAAATATAAAACAAAGGGTTAACGTTAATTTATTTGTTTTATTGGACTGATCTTAGGAACTAACACTTTAATAAGTACTAAGTACTTTAGTAGGGAAGATTATATGAAGTAAAATATCATAAACTACCATAAATACATCCATCCATACCCTCAAGGGAGGAGTGTTAATAACGAATCGGGCAAGTACCGAAATTTAACGAGGTAAAAGCTGCAAAGCATGTTTAGTGGAATATAGGTACACTAGAAAAGTAATAATAAATTAACTAAATCTGATTCTGAATCATTATTGCTAATTAATTCATATACACATTTTTATTAATTGCCAAGTGATGCTATTTGCATATCTTTATTCTATGGTATCACGAGCAGCCCGAGGGCCACCGTTGCGTAATTGTTTTGAACTCGTCTTTTAATTGTTCTATCGGGGGACGGGATTTATGGGCTCACGTGACCTCGAGCCACGAAGGCATTCAGATTCATTTTCACTATTAATTCCGCACGCCAGGCCATGGGAATGCATCCCGACAATAGCAATTTTAATCAAAGATCACTCGTTCTTGCCCAATAGAATTAACATTTAGAATAATTGAATCCATTGTTTTTGTTTATGTAACTCTGGGTGGCCGTTACGGAGAACTCTGTTGTAAAATCTAATCAGTATTTTGAAATTGCGGAGTCGATATTGAGTTGTATCAACATTTTAAACGTTGAACTTAGTCTCGAATCTCGATGTAAGCGGATATTGATGTTGTAAAACTTGACACGTGGAAGCGGCCGGGGTGTGCAGCGTGAGCACCTATGAGATGCAATGTGATTTGCGCGTGGGCACGCGCTCGAAAGATTTACGAGTGTATTTAAACTGGTTTTACATTAAGCTCCAACTGTGCCGATTTGATCGTAAAATCAGCCGTTATGTCTCGAGACAATATCGTGGCTGCTTACCACCCAGGCCGAATGTTAAATTAACTTCAGGTTAACCATAGGTCAGGTTTGTGCCCGAATTGATTTCACTTTTTACATGCAAGATTTTATCTCCATAGCTTTATTTCAAAACGATTATTTAGTAGGGAATAACGTTTTACAACCGCGTTGGCCATCATAAATAATATGAATAATTTAATTTACTTAAGAGTCTTTAATGTATGAAGATTGAAAACAAAAGTCCAAAGTAGAAATCAATAGAGATATACTTAAGAAAGAACAATATTATTTTATAGATATTAACGCAGGTATTCATTGTAACCTGTAGATACATAATCAAAAACAAACAATGCATGAAGTATATAAAGTCATTTGCATACAGTAAAATAAGCAAAACACTTATGGAGATGTTGGAATGAAAATTATTGAGCGGTAAAGAGAGCAATTAAGCGAGCTCACGCCAAGCTGATTGTGCGGACGCGGCCGACCGCTCGCCCCATTGTCCGCTGAAATTAACAGCAGTGACAAAAAGCGGCGGCTTTTGAATCTCCGTAGACTCCGCCACGAATTAAAATAACAATAAAATTGTTTTAACTTTGCAAGACATCGAGCTGTTGGATCGTCTTTTTGCGGCTACCTAACACGTGATTAAAAAAGCCTGGATATATTATGTACGTTCAGCTCGGGATCATAACTTGAAATGTAAAGTTGATTATTTATTTGCCTTCATAATGAAGTTACCCACCTTAAAAAAATTAAGATTAAAATTTAATCTATTAAAATTTTACAGATTCTAATATTAATTTTAAGCTAACAGCTAATTTGGTTATTTGGTGGTAAATGATGAACAAAATGTCCTAAATCAACATATTTGATGTTAATAATTTCGTTTCACGACACCGAAGGTGATTCCATATTTCAAATCCATTTTTATGATTTTCACGGTTCGAATTTCTAACGTCACAATATTTGGGCGTCAAGAGCCAATCGAACGGTGGTTGATTGAATTGATTTAAAAAGAAATGGAGACGGTAGAGGCGGCCTCGTCCGGCGGTATTTTTATAGCCTGTACACGTCCCAGAACGCGGTGGCGACACATTCCCGTCGAGGCTACGTTTTTGCTCGCCAAGTTTCATTAGACACCGCGCCGCGGGGAATGAGGCGTTTCCTTATAATAAATGAGTTATGCCTTTTATAAAAATGCCCTTTTATCTGAATCAGGAGTATGGATATCCATCTGCTTAGGAACTTTAAATTGTATCTGCTTCCAAAAACTTGGTAACAAATTTCTCTTTGAAAACAAACCCACGAAGAGAAAAAAATCTTTGGTATTGACAAGTCAAAAACTTGTTGTCGGCAGTGTTGGGCAAATTTTAATTGTATAAACAATTAAAAATTGAAAACAATTAAATGTTTGTAGGAAATAACTTACTTTGATAAGTAAACTTACTACTAACTTTTAATTGTTAATTGTTTATATAATTAAAATTTGCCCAACATTGGTTGTAATCTAGATTTTTTTAAATGATTCAATTTTCATACAATTTATAAGTAGTTAATTATATTTTCGTTTTCTCAAATGTGTAGAACCATTTTAAACACATATATATATCAACTAAACTGCAGACTGGTTTCGTTTTTTAAACAAGATTTATATTCTGGGACTCTTAGGAAATAAAATAATCACAGCGGCGTCGATTTGCATACAATGGTAAAATAATTTTACGCGCGTTTCGCCGCGCTTAATTCTACTTTTTATTTGACTTTTCGCCTGCTATCTATGAATCAACAAGACTCGACGAGGAGCCCTTTAAGTGTTAACATTTTTTATTTCAAAACGGGAAATTATTGGATGGCCAGAGTTCGAAATATCATGGAAGTCACTAATTGTGTCTTTAAATTATTTTTTTAGAAATGCGTAGTTTAAATAAACACTCCATTTATTTTTTATTTTGAAGAAAGTATTAATTAGACATTTAAAATTTCCAAAGCGTGCTCCGATGGGAAATTCCGCATGTGGCAGACTGCGTGGCGAGGTCGCGCGGTTCACGGGCACCAACAGTCGTCTTGGCGCCGTCTACAAGCACAGATGCGTACCCTGCGTTCGATGGTACATTGTGTTTACTATGGCTATATATTTGGTAAGAGCTTAAAAATAAGTTCGTGAAAAGATCGCCTTTTTCGTCAACGCTATTTACATTCAGAACAAACATCGTCTGTCATAAATTCACAAAAGTGCGAGCGAAGGCCGAGTAGCAACAAAGGGGCATGACTTTTCCCGCAAAAAGATGATCCTTAATCTGATTAAATCTCCATCGCGGCGGACGTCGGACCGTGAAAGATTAATGAATATTTGTGCGAGGATTCCCGGAGCCGGGTTGGCACGTAGCACTGTCATAATCATATTAGCTGCGGCCGGAGGTCGACTAGGCACGCACGCACGCACCGCTGGGCCACACTGGGCCCCGTCGCAACGGGGGCAACACCGCACCGAGCGTGACACCTCACTTCCATTGAAACTTTACGATGTGACTACACGACAGCCGCGGTTGCTGTAAACATTACTTACCGATTCTATTGGCTCACTTTAAATTTTACTACCATTAAATTTTACTCTCTCTAAGAAAATGCTTATTCTGTTTGCTTAATATAAAATTCTGAATTGAAAAAAGAAAATTGTATTTAATATTTCCACT
>DVTA01000315.1:0-10040 GCA_018233265.1 Junonia stemosa | reverse complement strand
GGCTGGTAAATTAAACTGCAACACGTCAACACTCACTTGATGTTTATTGGCGACTAGTTAAATGACAAATGTCTACGCACACACGCATAGGGTTTGCTATTAATTACGTCAACATGCCGCCCACCAAAGGACTTTTAAAGGCCTTTACAAGATAAAGACAATAAAAAATTAAATATACAAAATTGATAATTCTATCACAAAGATTAATCTACAATTAACATGATGGATAGATAGATAATGGCATAGTTGACTTTGCTAATATAACATAATTGGAATTAGAATTGCTAAAATTTATACAAAATAATTGATTGGAATAATAATTAATAAAAATAACAAAATTAAATATTATAGTTAGTTGGTGTCTATAGGTAGATAACAAAGTTTGTTTACAGATCTTTTTACAATATTACGTCCACTTTTTACACTATAAACACGAGTAACACTATCTTCCCCTGGATGTTTGTTGATTATGCGACCCATCATCCATTTACTAGGCGGAAGATTGTCTTCTTTGATTAGTACAATATCTCCAATTTCGAATTCTCTAATCCTTTTGTTCCACTTACGTCTTTGTTGTAGTGTAGCTAAGTACTCTTGCTGCCATTTGTGCCAAAAATCATTTAACAATTTCTGATTATGTTGCCATCGGGACAAATGACTGAGTGGAACATTCTTAAATTCTGGGTGAGGAATAGTTATTGGCGCCTCGCCGATCAAGAAGTGACCCGGAGTTAATGCTTGTGTGTTCTCTGGATCCTCATCAGTTGATGTCAAAGGCCGTGAGTTCATACAGGCTTCAATTTGACATAGTAGTGTGGTCATTTCCTCGTAGGTTAGGTTAGATGTTAAAATCCTTTTGAGGTGATATTTCATCGATTTGACCGAAGCCTCCCAGATTCCTCCCATATGGGGGCTGTAAGCGGGAATAAAATGCCACTGGGTGCCATCCAGGGCTAGGGACTCAGCAATATAACCTTCAAACATCAACTTAGCCTCTGACCAAGCATTAGTGAGTTCCTTATTGGCCCCAACGAAGTTACGGCCTTGGTCGCTCCAGAGATGGGCACATCTTCCACGTCTGGCCACAAATCGTCTCATTGCTCCGATAAACGAATCCGAAGTCATATCTCCAACTAGCTCAATATGTACTGCCTTCGTGGACATGCAAACGAAGATAGCGATATATGCCTTCGTAGTTCTTTTACCTCTGCCCTTGGACATTAGTATTTGATATGGACCCGCAAAGTCAACTCCGCTGTGTAAGAATGGTCTGGCTGGTGTTACCCTTTCTCGAGGTAAGTCTCCCATTAATTGTGATTTTACCATTGCGTTATGTTTTGCGCATAAAAGGCATTTCCGATATTTCATTTTAACTAATGATTTTGCTTTTAGGATCCAGAACCTTGTGCGTAAGTATGACAACATTAGTTGCGGTCCCCCGTGCAACGTTTTCAGATGAGCGTCGGCAACGATAAGTTTGGTTAGGTAAGTATCGTGGTCTAATATTATTGGATGCATGCTTTCTTCTTCTAGGTTTGAATGACGTAGTCTACCGCCCACCCTGAGGATTCCATTTTCATCAAGGTAAGGTTGTAAGTTTTTTAATTTGCTTTTTTCTTTTACTCTTTTATGAATTGCTATGTATTTTATATCTTCTTCAAATACTTCATTCTGTACTATCTTTATGCATGTTTTTAAAGCTTCATCTATTTCATTAGTAGTTATAGCTGTATCCTTATCTGTTAATTTTCTTCCCTTTAAAAATCTTTTACAATAGGTTATTACCTTTAAGAGTTCTGTTAATGTTTCAAATTTTTGAAATTGTGTACTTAAACCTTCATTAATATTATTTATGTGTATATTTAAATTAATAATTTCCTTTTTTTCCAGGTTGGTGTTTGCAGCTGTGGGTCTATCAAATTTAATTACCTTTTTTCTTAACCATTCAGGTCCCTCCCACCATTTTGTATTATGTTTCAGATCTGCCAAGGAACTTCCTCGGGATGCGACATCTGCAGGATTATCTTGAGATTTAACATGATACCAGTTTTGGTTGCCTATGTTCTCCAGAATTTCTACAACTCTATTTCTGACATAAGGGTTCCATCTTGCAGGATCTCCAAACAGCCAAGACAATACTATTGTTGAATCTGTCCAGGCATAGATTTGATCAGGTGGTATTCTCATTGAGTTTTTTATATGTTTAAGAAGTCCAGCAAGAAGAACGGCTCCGCATAACTCCAGTCTAGGTAAGGATTTTGATTTTATTGATGCTACTCTTGTTTTAGCTGCTATTAATACAGTTTTTATATCTCCTTCCACAGTGGTTACTCTCATGTAAGCAACAGCAGAATAAGCTCGATTCGAAGCATCACAGAATCCATGGACAGTGAAATCCTCGCGGCGATTCTCTGAGGTAAGCAGCCATCTTTCTACTTCTATTTCAGGTAAATGTTTAAGACTATCCCGAAACTCATACCATTCATCGGCTATAGTTTGATCAACTTCTTCATCCCAGGTTATTCCTTGAAGCCATAGTCTTTGAATAAGTAGTTTTGCTTGGAGTATGAAAGGTGCTAGCCAGCCCAGTGGATCGAAAAGGCGTTGTATGTCAGCTAGTATGGTTCGTTTAGTGACTGGATTCACTATATCAGGTAAGTTTAGAGTATATTGAAACTTATCCTTCCCCATGTCCCAATGTAAACCTAGTGCTCGTACACTTCCATCTAAGGTTATATCTAAGTTTACATTTAAGCTTCTTTGACAGGGTTCAAATTCTTTGAGGAATTCTACGTTGTTGGAACACCACTTTTGCAGAATGAATCCACCCTTACGGAGAATAGCATCTATGTCCTTAGCAATTTTAATTGCTTCTTGAAGTGTATCCTTCCCGGACATGAGATCATCCATGTAGAAATCTTCTTTTATTGTTTTAGAGGCATCAGGATTGATATAATTTTCATCGTCTGCCACTTGCTGTAGGGTCCGAACGGCAAGAAAGGGTGCCGAAGCAGTTCCGAATGTAACTCTTCCTAATCTGTAATCTGTAACAGGATCGTTTCGATTAGTTCTCCAAAGTATTCGCTGCAGATCTTTATCTTCATTCGTCACAAGAATTTGACGATACATTTTTTTAATGTCCGCTACAAAACAAACCTTCTTCATCCTCCATCTTAGAATTAGGCTTCTCATATCTTCTTGTAGCGTTGGTCCAACCAAGAGTTCTTCATTAAGAGATACATCATTACATCCCTTTTGTGATGCGTTAAAAACTATACGAAGCTTGGTTGTTTCCTTTTCTTCTTTGATTACCGCATGGTGAGGTAGGTAGAATGCAGGCTTTTCCAATTCATCGTTTGGAACTTCTTCCATGTGCTTACTTTCTTTGTATTCATCCATAACCTTTATGTATTCTTCTTGTAGTTTACTATCTCTTTCAAATCTTTTCTCTAATTGATATAATCTTTTTAATGCTATTTCTCTTGTTTTTCCTTCGATTGCTAATAATTTATCTGTTTTTGTTGGTAATTTGACAATGTATCTACCATCATCTGTTCTAGTTGTAGTGCTTTGGTATATCTGTTCGCATTTCCTTTCTTCAGGTGTAGGAATCAATTTGGTATCGATATCTTGCTCCCACATTTGTTTCAGCATCTCATCTAGATCCAGATTGGCGTGTAAGCTTACTATCTTCTTCGTCTTGATTTCTTCTTGTATGTGTCCGAAAAGAATCCAGCCCAGGTTGGTATTTTGTGCGCATGGTGTACCTGGTGGACCTTTGATAATTTCAGCCTTGATGATTTGAGCACATACATCGACACCGAGCAGCATGTCGACTCGCCCTGGTTGTTTAAAGCCAGGATCTGCCAGAACGAGCCCTTCGAGATGAGGCCAGGTGTTTGTTGTGATAGTTCGCGTTGGTAATTGTGTCGTTAGTCGTGTTGGTATTATAAATGTTTTGATTTTAAGGTTGAAGTCTTTATCATGCATTGATAATATTTGTACCTCTGCTGCGTGCCTAATTATCGTTTCAGATGAACCAACTCCCGTGATACTGCCATTGATAGGTATTCTCTTTAAGCGTAGCAGTTGTGTGGCCCTTTCACTTATCAACGTAGCTTGAGAGCCATTATCAATCAAAGCTCGCAGAACTGTCGTTTGTCCAGCTTCAGTTTTCACTGGGACCAAAGCTGTAGCCAGTAGCACTGATGTGGCACTGACGGCGCAGTGCGAGGATATGTTTACTTGGGAGTGCTGCTCTTCCACCTTGGTATTTGACGTGGGCCCGGGGTGTAACAAAGAGTGGTGACGTCTATGACACACTCGGCAGGACATATTCAGTTTACATTTTCTTGCCGTATGTCCCGCAGCCAAACAATTAAAACATAGGTTGTGCTTTGTTATGAACTCTTCTCTGGTAGGTAGATTTAGGCTTCCGAATTCTCTGCAATGTGATAACGTATGTTCCTTGTCACATTTAAGGCATCTTCTTTGTGTTTGTACAGGAATCACATTTGATGTAGTAGCCGCCGTGTGAACCGCATACTCTCTGTGTTTCGTAAATCTTTCCCTAGGTTGTGAATTATTTGCAGGGGTGACCATTTCCAAAGTTCGAAATTTGGTTTGCAAAAACTTGGATAGACTCGACCAGGTAGGTAACTCTTCTGAATCATCTTGATATGAGTACTCCTCCCATTCTTTATGTAAGTCGGAATCTAATCTTTGCACCACTAAATAAATAATTAATGGATCCCAGGATTCCGTTGACACTTTAAGATTATTTAGGCCATTCAAACATTCACTGGTGGTATCTAATAAAGATTTTATACTATTTGCCGTTTTTGTAAAAATCTTTTTTTGTGAAAATAATTTTTTTATAATAGAATTAACTATGATTCTTTTATTACCATATCGTCCTTTTAATAATTCCCAAGCTTGCGTATAATTACTTTCAGTTACCTTAATAGATCGTAATAATAATTCTGCCTCTCCACTAACACTAGATTTCAAATAGTGTAGTTTTTGCACATTAGATAATGAAGTGTTATTATGTACCAGGGATATAAACAAATCTTGAAATGTCGGGAATTCTTCATAGTTGCCCGAAAAACACGGTAAATGTATACGCGGTAGTTGCACACACGATAGTCTTTCGTCATTAAGCACACTCATGGAAGAATCATTATTGTTGCTCACAGGAACAGGACGCTGACTTGATTTTATGCAGTCTAATATGTCCGCTTTTAACACTAAAAATAAGTCCTCGTGTATGTAGTATTCTTCGTTTAAAAAATACGGTAGCACTCCCTTCTGTTCCCGTGGCGTACACGCCACCAAGTTGTTGTGGGTTTTCTGGAAATTATCCCAATGATCTTCAATACACTTAAGCCGCGATGATAAGTATCCCTCAGTTAGTCTTGATTTCGAACACTTTTTTAAATTTATCTGTGTTTTCTTCAAATGATTTGCTATGTCTTCTAAAACATTAAGGTACCTATTTTGCTCTCCTGTCGTCTCCGAATTCATTATTCAATACGAAAAGTAATAAACTTCAAAACTTCAAATTCACTCGTAAACTTAAAGTGTCTTTATAACGAAGTAGATCGCTGCCGCTGCGTCTATTGTATCGCTCGATCACTGATAAGGAAATGTTCACTTGATCCGGCTCGATTGTCGACCATATGTTAAGGTGATTAAGATCGAGTTTTGAATGCGGGCTGGTAAATTAAACTGCAACACGTCAACACTCACTTGATGTTTATTGGCGACTAGTTAAATGACAAATGTCTACGTGCACACGCATAGGGTTTGCTATTAATTACGTCAACACATACATACATACATACACACATACATACAACTGGAGCTAGTAAAAGCGTGTTAAAAAAGAGACTGAAAAAATAACTTTTACATGTAAACAGCGGTGTCTGCTTTTCAGTACAGAAATCTTTATCGCTGTTTGCTCTGAAAACATTCACTTCAATATTGTTTAGGCACCAAGTTTTCAACGGCTTGTCCTCAGGATTATCGGAGTTCAGATGGCAATCACTCTTTGATTTTGATTTTTAAAAATCAGTGATTTCTCGAAACCTATGAAATACTTTTGACAGGAAAAAGCAAAGGTTTATTTATCAAAAATACGTGCGAGGTTTGTTTATCAAAAATCATGTGCGTAATTGATAGGTGTGCTTCAAGCAATCACAATCTATCAAATTAGGCAATACTACCCGTATACCCGTAACAGGTGGACAAAGCAATTCACTTCTAATTGTACCCAAGTCAATCGAAGTAATATGCGTTGTTTAAAATTTAATGCAATTTTATTTTGTATTTGTAATGATTTATGCTTACTATGTTATTTGTAAGGAAATAAATAAAAATTCGTGTTTTAAATGCATTTCTATGCTAACATACTAGCAATAACCATAGTTAAAGTCGAAACCCTCCCATATTCTATTTCCTTATTTCCGGTAGATGCGCTATAAAATGCTCGTACAAAAATCGTTTAAAAATGTATTCAGAACTTTTTAAAATGTATATTATTTATTCGATTTGAGTGACTAAGGGTAATTATTAGCAAGTAAGGAAAAAGTTGTTTTTGTTCAGATATTTATTCGCAGGTCTGGGTATTTCTGTATGTTTCCCAACCTTAACTCGAAACGTACACAAAAAGGTCGATACCAATTTTTAACCCCCGACGCAAAAAGAGGGGTGTTATAAGTTTAACGTGTCTGTCTGTCTGTCTGTCTGTCTGTGGCATCATAACTCCCGAACGAATGAACCGATTTCAATTTAGTTTTTTTTTGTGTTACAGGTGTTTTACGGGCGAGTGTTCTTAGACATGTCTGATGAAAATCTATTGAGCCGTTTAAAAGTTATGGGGGGTTAAAGTGGGGAACAAAAACCGAATGTCTGCAAATATGCTCAAGTGGGGTATCAAATGAAAGGTGATGACTTGTACATCACAAATAACAACAACTTTTATAAGTTTGACGTGTTTGTCTGTCTGTCTGTCTGTGGCATCATAGTCGTATTGAATACGATGTCGGAGGTTTAATCAATTTTTCAAATTTACACTTGTTGTTTTGTGCATATTCAGATCATTCAATTTGCGTGACTCAGACTTAGAAAAACTTAGAAAGAGAATTTTATAAACAGGTAATAGTGGTTATATCCATAATTCAATTAAAACGAATGTGCTACATTTTCGCTCGAATTTGACGCTAAACGCTGAAATTTTTCGCTACAATTTTTACATAACATAACCGAAATTGACGCTAGAATTCGAAGCGTCGCGTCGCTAGAAATCGAATTCGAGCGTCACATGAAAATGCACCTTAATAACTTCAACTCTAAAAAAAGGTCATTCGCCAAATGCCTCAAGAGGTATTTTGACAGTCCGTCAAGATCAGATGTCACCCATGCTAGTTAGGCCACTGGTAGGCTTTATGTATCTACATAATTATCTACCAACAATATATAAAAACTGACGCCTAATGGCTAATATAAACAACGGAACAAAAACGAAATAATATGAGTACTGACATAAGGAAAGCTCTATATTCACAATAATAAATAATTTAATCAGTATAACCATTACTTAATCTTTCCTGTTTCTATGGTAGCGGGTATAATTTCGGAAGTTAGTTGGCGACTTGGCGCCACACCGGCGTCCCCTTGCTCAATTGAGAGTCGTCCTCGTCACATTGGCGTCGAGCCAATGGGGGGTTAATGCTAGCCATAACAACAAAACGCATCTCGTTTTCCTTAAATACATGATATGGTGTGAATTAGTTAGATATAATTGGGTATCTATAATTTTTTAATTTAGATATAGGTACTATTAGGTTCATATTCTCAGTGCAGTAAATAGTGCGAACCGTGCGAAAGGTGTCCAGGCAAAGCGCGTACCTGTAGGTCCTAGAGGAGCGCAAAAATTATGATTAAGAATGTAAAATATCATACCTACCTATCCAGTGGCGGATTTAACACAAGTTGCGCCCTAGGCCCTGATTCATACGACGCCCCTAGCTTACCCATCCTCTATGTGACATACCTACTAATTGAACTAAAAAAAAAAACAAACACAAAAAAAGTTCGACACACTCTGTTCCCTATCTTAAATACTTATACTATTTCCGCTTAAAAAAAATATCGTCTGCCTCATTTGCAACTTTGCCGCCGAGAAAAGCTAATTTTGGTGCCCCTAATAATTTGGTGACCTTGGCCTGGGCCTATGGGTAAATCCACTACTCGAATTACAAAGCAGCGAATGTTTTGAATTTTGGCTTTTAGCCCATTGAAAAGTTACATTTGGGGTTGCGTTTTTTAGAGGACGCAATTTTATTTTTTAGATGTACAGAGGGTCAATGTCAAGTTAAAACCAAATTTGTGGGATCGTCAGCCTTGTCCCACGGCCCCCATCTTGGAAAAAAAATTTGAACAGTTTTTACGGTTTAGCTAGTAAACTATTGGTCTTATGAAAAAATCATTTTTACAATTTTTGTTTCAAATTAAATTGTCTACAACTTTGGTCGTGTAAGTTTTGCCGTAGAACCAAAAATAAAAACGTTATGAGTGAAGGCGGCCGTGGGACAAGGGTGGCGACCCACAAACTTAGTTTTAACCTTATACTGACCCCCTCTATACATTAAAAAAATAAAGTTGCGTCCTCTAAGAAACGCAAGGTAAGGCCCAAAAATGTAACATTTCAATGGATTATTATTTATGCAATAAAAAAATCAGACGTTAATTATAAATGTTGCTCACATGCTTGCTTACATGTAGGTCTGTATGTTTTAGCTGACTTGTACGACAAACACAGATAAAGATTTAAATTAAATAAAAATTCATATACATAAATAACAAACATAAACATTGTATGTATAATATGTAAGTATTGTGCATCCAGACTTCAACGCAGGATCATAATATGAACTTAACACATAATAATTGGGCAAGTGCTTGTCAAACCACGCGCACGAAGGGTTCCGTTCCATCATAATACAGTCACCTATTTATCTAATCTTTCAAACAAACTTATTTCGTAACTACTAACATAATTACTTTAATAATTTTCAATGAAATTTGTTTTTTTTTCACGCTGATCGACTATAACTCGTTAACTATAAAAGCCTATAATATACCCGTGATAATTTTCCTTTGAAATTCATAATATTGACTACTGTCGTGAATTTTTTCACATTTTTAGAAGCTGCGATTTAATGGGTAAAGGGGCGACACTTGACTCTAAGAAAAATTGACACTTTAAAGCTTAACATTTCGGAAACGGCTTCTCGTTTAATTTTTTCTCGATTCGAAATTATTTTTCCAGACCTATATTGTTTTTAAACGACCTTATATTAATAAGGTCGTTTAATATGTATAAATTTGAAAAAATGTTTTTGGCCTCGTTTTACGTAGGTACACGGGTACACCCCAAAAAAAATTTTTTTATACATTTTATTGTACAACTTTTTCGGTGTGATTTATATGTAGGTATTCTTATGCCGAATTACAACTTTCTAGTATTAAGCACCTCGGAGCAAAGCCGCGGACAGACAGACAGACGGACATGGCGAAACTATAAGTGTTAGGTTTTGACTACGGAACCCTAAAAGGTAAGATGACTAGATACCCTGATTTTGACGGGACAGTTCCTTTTATACCAAATACCAAAAAAACGGGTTCATACTTAAGTGAAGTGATGGTTATTATTTATAACACACATGGAATTAGATATGAAATATAACTACATACCTACCTACCTTTACTTTTACGTTTATCTTTGTTGTCCTTACTTTGGTGGTTAAAAATATTAACCTCACAAAAATTATTTCATCATATGTACCTATAATAACAAAGATATACCTACCTTATTTTTACATGAAGCAAGAATGAGCTACAATAAGTAGGTACTTTTAATTTATTTTATTAAAAGATAGCAGGACATATTACTATAAAGATTAACAAGCTAACCTTGATATAAACGAGTGATTTTCGAATGCTGGTAAGCTATTAATGGAATGCGGCTATGGATA
>DVTA01000314.1:0-10047 GCA_018233265.1 Junonia stemosa | reverse complement strand
ATTATACCGTTGCATTAACAAGCTTATTAAATGTAAAGGTAATAAAATTTCGATAAGAAACAAATTCCGGCCTTTTTTAAAAGTCTAGAAATGGGCTAATGTTATTTTTTTATATGGTATTAATTAAAACTTTCTCAGTTTAAATGTAACCTATCTAAATAAACATATTTTTATTTTTTGAACCACTAGGATGAATACTTAGTACCTACATAGATGACTTCTTCCTAGCATTTTTCCCGGATTTAACCAGGGTCTGCTTTATTCTAGCCTAAGTTTTGTCAGGTTACTGATTTTTACGCAGAGCGATTGCCGTCTGAACTCCACAACCCAGAGGGCAAGCCAGTAACTTTAAACTAGAATATTACCTACTATGAGTAACGATCGTTATCTCGTGTTATTGATAACAACCGGGACCGACGGCTTTACGTGCTCTCCGAGACACGGTGGGTAAACCCACAAGGACCAAGAAACGAATGTTTATATAAATACAAACATCTGCCCCGAGCGGCAATCGAACCCGCGACCGCCGGTGTTAATAGCGCATTCAGCACCACTACACCAGAGCGGTTGTCTAGTATCTACATAGAAGTATTAAAGTAATAAAACTTATGACCTATAAGTTTTATTACTGTACTGTTTTATCAAAATTTGTTTAGTAGTTATTGCAAGAAATTGCTCTAAACATTCATCTTCACAAACTTTTTAACCCCTAAAATAGTGGTCCAACTTTGTAACTAATCAATTTCAACACAAAGTAACCAAAAAATACGAAAGTACGTATTATTTATGTTACTTTCATAAAATCAAAGGTAAGACCTACGCGGTGTATCAAATTTTAACAAGAATATGGCAACAAAACGTACACCAGTCAAAGCGATTTCATACTCACCACGGAGCAACAACAAACAGACGAACCAAAAACACCTGATAATCAATTACCCGCAAAAATTTACGCTAAAACCAAAACAAGAATAATATTTGCACTAAATCAGGGAAAAATCAACCTTAAACATGGCAACACTCGTCACTTTTTCTTTTTTAAAACGCAAAGTAAGCGACGGATTGTTCCCAGAAAACGGTCACTTTAAATCCGATTCATTAACAACCAGCGTAGCATATTAGGCATTCGTGTATTGTCAAAATGTATCCTTAACATTTCTAAAAGTCGGTGAAAACCTTATTTTTTGAGCAAAAAGGTTGTATATCGAAAAATTCGTACCTTTAACTTGCACCCACTGCGTTACAAATCGCGCCAAAATATTGACATTGACTTTGACAGTTTAGGACAATGTTTTTTTTTTCTTTTTCGTTTTTTTTTTGAAATCTCACCTGGGCATAGACAATGCAATGTTTATACCGTTGCAAATTGGCTTTAAACTAAGTCGGATTTTTGTTCTTTTGTCTGTTTGTTTGTATTGTGTAGTTGTCTACCGTTTTACGCGTGTTTTAAATTTTCACATACAATTCTGTGTTTCAATTATATTAATTGGTGTTGACGATGTAATTGGTGTAAAAAGGCGGGAAATTTTTATTTTTTTTTTAATCATAATTGGATGAGAGACGTGAATTTATGTCTGTGGTAAGTGGGAAGTTTATATTTTTTTACAGTAACATAGAAGAAATGTGTCGGTTGTATTATTAAAGAATTATAAACATGATTAAAGTCAATTATTTTCAAAACTACGACCGATGAAGCCCTTTAATGCTGACAAAAAATACATCTAACACCTTTGATGCTTGTTGGATCAACTTTGCGGCACTTGAATGTTAAAAAGACTATTAAAAAAGAGTTTAAAATACGTATAAATTATAAGAATTTTTCTCTTGTTCAAACTGTTTTCGTAGAAGGAATAACTTAAAAAAAAAACTGAATTCAAAAGTACACTGTGTAAGATAAGTAAAAAGTAAAAATTAACATTTTTTTCTCAACATTTTGAAGTTTATTTCTTAATTCTTTAGTTATTTATTTATTTCATAAGTCGCTGCTTATAAAATACCTGCTAGGCTGCTAGGCACTCCCTTAGATAAAAAACAATTGTCAATATCGGTCCGGCAGTCTTCGAGTAATATCTATAAAAAATAACCGACTATTTATTATATTTATCTATTAAAACATCTTGAAAATTATTTACATTAGGTACAAATAAAAAATTCTTATACTTATTAAAAAAATATTCTAATGTCACTTGTGACATATAAAATAAAGATCTTTTGTAAAACAGCCAGGACAAGAAAAGTTCGTATATCGAATTTATACATCTTTATTATTCAAAAAATTTTCATGTATGTATGTAGTTCTCGAAAAAAGAGCATCTTACCTAATGCGAACGACATCGACGTGAGCATAGCTACGGATATAAGCTAGTTATGAATTAAATATTAGGATAAAATAGTAAAGTATTCAATAAAGATTTCAGTTTGGTATCTAAATATAAGATTTTTTGCGACATTAGACATTATGTTACAGTAAGTAAAATAAATATTTCAAAGTAATCATAGTTTCTCTAAGTTTATTTATTTTTTTAATAAAATCGATACGAGTTTTTAAGATGCGTCAAAATAAAATGTAATGAATCAAAAGCACTAAGAAATATCTATACCTATAAACTTCGAATCAAATCATCTTCAAAATAATTTTCTATTCTTTTTTCTTTTTACCCAAACTAGAGGATGCATTTAAACAAAAATTCCATAAATTTTGAGGAAGAGTTTTTGCTTAATTTGGAGTCGATTGGACTCAGAGTTCACATTCTATACCAACTGCCCTTACTTTTACATCGCTTCATAGGCAGAATTTCGGAAAAGCCTCCTTGTATCCAAGTATCAGGTCTCTATGATCAGCCGTTTAGACCGACCTGATCGATAAGTCAGTCAGTCATATGTGACAAAGCATTTTAAGCATTGTCGAAATGCTGTATGCTTTACAGATGTACATTATATTATAATTCCGACAATATCAAAATATACATGCACTTACAAAAATTATATACTTTTAAAGTTTTAAACCGTGACTGCATCACATATACCTACAAAGTTTAATTTTAAAGTAAAATTTCAGTGAATTTAAAATGTACATTCAATTGGACATTACATGACACGAACGAAGACAATCCACCGATATCGATAGCTACCCTTAAAAATGAAAGGGTTGGTGGCGTGTTCTAAGCGCGTGATGTGCCGCCGCAATACGATCGATGCCATGCCATTTGACGGCCGAGGTCGAACCACTGTCCACCATAAACCTTATCTGATTCATTATTTTTTTTGAACTCCATCATTGTGACACGGCCTAAATGCGATGCTCTTTTTGTTGACCGCATGTGACCTAGTTAGGCTTCACCCGTAATCGATTATCGGCACCACAATAGTTTTTAATTCTAGTTTGATACGACGAATATGACACGGTCGAGCCGCAGCCGTATGACGCAGATTTCCACGTAAATTAGTCACGGTCTCTCCTGAAAAACGGGCCGCACACGTCCCGGTAAAGTAAATACGCTTTGTTTTAATGTTTTTGCTTGGTTTCAGGAGTTCGAAGCGCGGGTCGACGAACTGCAAAGCCGACACCGAAGCTTAACGACGCTTGTAAGGATTCTACGGAAATACGATTTTAGACTCAGGCGGCACTGGTGAAGCGGTCTTGGTTCCCTATATTATTTCAATCATTTATTCCTGTTCTATATATAGCTATGTATGTATGGTGTTTAAATGATTTTTGTGAATGAAATATTGAATGTCTATAATGAATTAATACATAAACATCGTTTATTATAGATCCATCTCTGATCTGTGTAATCGTTAAATACCGTTTACGATTTCAGATTCCGCACAAACATCCCAGAGCCAAACCTCACAGTTAAATCTCGGAGAAATGTTCGTTGCCGCGCGTCCCGAAAAAGCCAGCAATGTTAATACAATGTAGCATCAATATGTCGTGCAAGTTTACCGGCACAAGAATAGACGTAGACCAGTCGTGGCCTAGTTCTGCGTGTCCAAACTGAAATGTTAACGCGTGTGACAGTTAGCGTATACGTTGGCCTATCTTTTGATCTGTCCAGTCGTATATCTTGCACTTTATGTTATCTACTTTTTATAAAGATTTATAGTATTCAAATGAAACGATTAATTACATCCCCTAAGAGCGTCAGTTCCCGGGACAATTATTTTTGGAAAACACGTGCACGGCCTTAGCCAAGTTAGTCACCGTCTAAGCTCATGATATATGAGTGAATGCTGTTAGTCATACTATCTATATTAAATATAGCTTTGTCCCTTTACAAATTATATCGTATTACTGTTTCATATTTTACGGAGACGGTACTGCAAGATTTTCAACTATATCCGCTTAGAATGGAGTCTTTACTTTGTAGGCTCAGACAAAAGAAGAGCTGTTCAGAAAATATGTGGTTTTGGCGCGACGCCAGCATCGGTGTCGCGGCAGAGGCGGCGGGGACGTTCCCAAAACTGCGTATATTTAGACAAAATAAAGAGCCAGCCGAAGACAAAACGAGACGCAACTCTTGTTTTATAAATAACCGCGTCGTTCGCCGGACGGACTGCCTCGCTCAACCAACCTCTGCTCGCCAGCTGTTGTACATAAATAATAATTAAGACACGAAGAAAGCTACGTGTTTCTGATAGAACTTCTGAAACACTAAAGAATTTAATATATGATAATTGTAACTTGGAAAGGGAACTGAAAAGCTGTAGTTTATTCACCTATAAATTCTTGCATTGTGTTCTTCTTGGTATTTTAAATAAAAAGGTTTTAGATTTGACGTGGCGAAAGAAACTTTAAACTGGTAAATACATCAAGTGCCGGCTTAATCGTCAGACTTAAACGGTTTATAATCAATTCCATGGTAGGAAGGTAATCTGCGATATAGGTGGATTATGGGGCTTCGTGCGGATGTCGCCTCTAGGGATCGCGTTTCATGGTGCGAAGGGCGGAACTGCCGTGCTCGAGCCTATGCTAACAACCCTAGAACAATAGCTGCACCATGGACTTCCTTTTCCGTTACAAAACCTCATTGACATAACACCCTTAGCGTTCACACTAAATAAAAGTAATATGTCCATCATATATTTTAAATTTTAATCATATTAAGCATCCATGTGTTTGTATTATTTTGTTTGTTCTGTTTTCAAGCTGTAATAACTGAACCATTTACCACAAAATTTTGCAGACATAAAAGAAGACAAAATAATATGACACTTTCAACCCGGAAAAGCGATAAACGACATCTACGCGGGCAGTCGCGGGCTAATAGGTATGTAACTCGGCAGACAAAAATAAGATAAACCAAATTAGGTATTTGCGCTTTAATCAGTCTGAACACCTTGTCTGTCGCCAAGTCGGTCTAATGGGACACATGCCATACGTCCGCATTACAGGGAACATACTATTATGTACTTGGAACGGGTTCAAAAACTCCGGTGTTATTAGTTCAGCGACGTCGTCGTCTAAGGTTTTATCTGTTTTATACTAAATTGACATAATTAATTCCGTCGCTAAATAATTACGTTATTTTGTTAACTGACAATGGTGAAGCCAAAAAGGGCATTAAGACCGCCTCATGTGTCGTGTGATACCCTACATTTGTGTTTATTTTTTAATTTTAAGATACATTTACACATAGGTACATAGGTGTTATGTGACTATAATTTTATTTTCAGGGGTGTTAATTTAAAATAAGTACATCTTAAATGTCATTTAAAAGTTAATATGGCACATAGAATAGGTACCTTCCTATATGTTACAATAGTTACCATAAATATCATATTGTCGTGTAATTATTTGTTTATCTACTAAAATGTTATTTTAATCTTTTTTTTAACTTTTAACTCATTAAACCAGAATTCTTACATTGTAACCGCTCACGTGTGAGCGTTTTATAATAGCACTATTAAATTCTTTACAGCCAAAATCACATCCAAGCTGTGACAATATGGTGTCGGTCGTAACTGCGGTAATTGCACGTTTCCGTTCTCTACAATAAAATAAGTCATGATTACAGTAAAGGCAGATAGGATCACGTGGTCGCGTGGTCGCTCGCTAAGCTAACCATTATGGCTTCGCTTCAATTATACCAACGCTGTGCTATCGATCTGCGTTTCAAATCGTGCTGGTAACATTTTTGCGTCGAATTCTAAACCTACTCTCGCATCGATGATTCATTGTCAAACCAAATAATGTAAAATTCGAGGTTCGTTGTACCGTGAAAATTAAGCACATGTACTCATTTGTCCGTTTTCGTATCGATCGTGCGGCGCGTGCGGACTCATCGGTGCATTCAACGCTTATATCCCAAACCCGAAATAAAAATAGTGGGCTGACAGTTACTCGGAAGGCGGGGAGACGCGGGGTACATGCATAAGTAATGCACCGGCGAAGGGCGAGCGGCGCACGCGATCCGCAATGCCAAACACAGGGCTAACCCCTCCGCAAACATCTAACAAACTGAACTCTTCATTAATCAATGATGACTTGCAAACTTCACTTTTCAACATTAGATCGCACTTCTTTGAATGTCACGCACAAAACGATTTAATATGCTCGCTTTATTCTGGATTAAAAAATAAAGACGTTGATAAACATAAGTAGATACGTACTACATATTTAAACGGCAATTTCGATAATTTCTTAGATAGGCGTTAATCGATTATTTCGGTGCGCACTTAACTTAATAATTCAACGTGTCGTCCGTCTGTTTGGACAAGTGCCTCGTTTGGCCCTCATCAACACTCCCATATAATAAAACATTAACAATGTTTTCATATCCGACGTCAGCCCGGTTGAAATCACCCATGGTTGTAGATACGACGTATTTAGAAACTAGGTTACAATATTTAGTAGCGGAGCAGTAAAATCGTATAAACAATATACAGCACGGTGACGTGAAATTATTTTCACATTCTATAACGCACATCTGTAAACTTAAAGCACCTAATCAAACACAAAACAGACAATTGAATTTACGACAGCAGTCGACAGAAAAATATAAACGTGGAACATAAACCGTTTTCATACAATTGTTGCTCATGTCATGGAAATACATGATGTAAAAACGATTTATCCAGTAAAAAAATCAGCTTCAAAGAACATGAAATTATTTTTGGGTTGAAGGTATACTCGTATGTTGCAACACATCAGACTTATTTTTTTATAATTATAAAACAGATTTTAAGAACAAAGTTCTTAAATCGAATTTAAATAATTAATAGTTGTGGGAATCACAGTTTAAAACGTAGTGTACGTTGTTCTAAAATTATTATAGATTTTTGCTTATTTATCTTGGCGCTAAGATAGATGCATACGCTTTGAAGACAGACAGATAGGTACTAGTTTACGTTTCTATCAATGAATAGATTTTTATGTCAAATTTTATGATAGGTAAATCATATTTCAACAACAACAACAACAACAAAGACGTTATTTTTTTTTCGACTTTTCTGAGAACAAGAATAAATTTTTTTTTCATACTCGACCTACATATATAAATTTTAATCCTCTCATTAATTATTTCAAAAACTTCGTTTGTAAATACTTAGGTATAGTTAATCTACATTTCACGGGCTATTTTAAATTTCAAATCGAACAAAAAATCTCCAGGTAAAAAATCGCAAGGAACACATTTGTCAAAGCCGGACGAGAATTTATAACCGTCAAACGGTTACAACCAGTTATTTGCATTTAACGATAAGTTTTTAGAAATCAGATCAGTAACGGACATCTTTTAAAAGGACTGCTTTATAAGACCTAACAAGGCATTCGAACTCGTTAGGTCTCAAAAGATGACCCGAGGGTGAACACAAAACTCACGAACCCTGCAAAGAGGAACATCGGGCTTTAATTTTGAATACACATTTATCAAACATTACATAGTATTTGCATAAACACATTGTCCATAATGCGTCGTAAACCTAAAATCTCACAAGACATAGACTAAACACGGTTTTTGATTGTTTCAGATTTAGGAGTTTCATCAACAATCACAATATCTCGGCAGCACTCTGTTTAATAAACCGACGTAATTATGAAAACTTTTCTCTGGGAAAGTATGATTATTGGTGTCTTTTGTTTACCAATCAATGTCCTTACTTACAGCATACTGTATAATCTACTGAATAACTATCAATATTAATGTTGCTATCTAAAAATTAAAATAAAGTAGAAACTGTTTACAAAAACTCAAGCAACGCGAGCGATATACTAAAGATGCTTTAAGTTAATTAGATACAGAACATTTAACGAGAAAGCTATCTCAATTCCCAGTACATTAAAGGAACCTGTTCTAAATACAGAAGATAAATAGCACCAACAGTATTCACATACCCAACAATTTGCGTTTGTACGCTGAACCGCTTGTGGCTTTGTTAAACGAAGTCGTCGAATAACGGACAGAAAGTCTCCCGTCCTCTGTCCATACCCTAACGTACATACACGCAGGGGTACAGCACGGTGCATTACAGGGGACGGGCATATGGCGGGACCGGTACGCCACGGCCAGGTGGCCGTCATGCGCGCCCGCACCCATTGTGCCACGCTACCCCACCCTCCCCTCCGCTCCTCTCCGCTAACGCATGCGGCCGCAAAACGCGAACAATACGCAGCTCCGCAAAACATAGCTGTAATGACGCAAATCCATTCAGCACCTTTTCACACTTCTTTAATCTTTGGAATCAGCTGGTCGGCCCGGTTTTAAATGGTTAGTAATAAGCCTTGTTAGCGTTTAAGTTCTCATGACACTTAAAAAACATCTGTAAGCATTTAGAGTACTTTTTCGAAGACAATTGCTACTTTCAAACAATCAAGAAATAAGGAATTGATTTATCCTATCTACTATACCGCCGTATTCCAGGAAGACGTGATAATACAAATACGAGTGAAAATAGCATTACCTATTCTTTGAAGAAAAATCGTATGCTTGAATCTAAGTATTTCATAATTTAATATCGCAAAAAATTATCGTCGCCATCTTTCCACTCGAGATATCAATAAATATCTCATGATCCTAATATTATTTTTCACAAGTGTATTAAAATCATATCAGATTTTATTGATACCTAAATGCTAACCGATCAACGAAATGAAATGAAATTGTAAAATTTCATTTCAATTTCAAACGCACTTATCTAAAGTCCTTTTCAGATAGATAGCGTTGACCTATTTTTTAACAAAAATGTGTAGATAACAAATAAAAAAAACTAGTCGCTAAAACTACTATAGCAATCAATAATTTGATTAAAACCTTATCATGGCTCGTTCACTGTTATTTTCTGTCGACTTTTAATTAGGTAGCAGGTCGTTTAGATAGTATGTTATCAACTGCAGGTAACAATGTACAATTCCAAGTGTATTCAGGAAGTTTATAATGCATGTCATTCTTGTTGTTACGCCGACAATTCTCTTGTCACATTTATGTAATGGTTATCTTTGAAAAACAAACAAGTTTACAGTTCTATTTTCATAGCAAGTAACAAGATTTGCTTTAGCTTTGTCTTCTACAATATCGTTTATGGCTGCTTTTATAAATAGATTTAAATGCAATTTCAATATTTTATACAATTTTTTCAAAGTAGGTACCACGTAATGTACGTAACTTATTTTTCTTCGTGGCATCATTAGAGCTAGATATTATCATAACGTAACAAATTCAACTGTTCTAATGTTATTCTGAGAACTGTAAGTCCGCTCATTACGTTTTCAAAACTAGCTGGATTTTACCATATGCCTACAGCTAAAAGTTTGTTCTGATTCGGAAACTTATTCCTGTAGTAGCTTGCCTATAAAAATATCTACTAATTAGACGGTAAAAGATCACGTTACAACTGATTCAATACTGTGATTTAGCTTGGTGTTTTTCATTCTTTCTGTTAAATCTAGCAATCTTCAGACGAGTATTTACTAATTATCGTAAATAGAAGAGCGATACAGAGAGATAATGGGAAAATTCGTAATAATATGATTAGTAATAATCATTATATCGACATAAAACGTATTTTGGTAATTGCTACTGCAGTTATCTCAGATGGTCTGACGAGATA
>DVTA01000313.1:0-10062 GCA_018233265.1 Junonia stemosa | reverse complement strand
GAATCAAAGTATTGAATCATTGAATCAAAATGCATTAGTACCTAAATGGTATTATGGTCCAAATTCGCGTGGCTTTCAGTACGTTTTAACACGATAAAACTTTAGTAGCCATTATTGTATAATATGATAATTAACATTCATTTATTTATAATTACGATGAGATGTTTACTACTTTAATGAATAATAACACGGAGCAATTCATAACAATAACATTTTTGTTTGTTGTTCGTTCTGTACAGACGTTCGCCGTGTGATTTAAAGAAAGCCATTCACGTTCTATCTAACTATCCGCATTAAAACAGGAGTTATCTTTTAAATTGTTGTCATATTTATATGTACAAAACGAAAAGTTATAGCAAAATGATTCCCCTCAATACTATTCGAAATAAGTCTACACCTAATCAAAGGCATTTGAAATAGTTCTATTATTTTGCTAAATCTTGGTTTTTCACCTGAACCTCGCGTACATAAAACATCTCTGCATCTTACATTGATCGTGCATCTAATCACATATTCAAGGTCGACAGATTTACGGTTTGTCGCGCGTGAATGGCCCATTTTATCCACGACCTAGATGTTTGATAGCACGTGATAGAATGGTTCGGGTCTTATATTTGTTTTAAATTCATAATTTCTGCTTTCATTTCTTTTGCTATTTTATTAATGTTACGCAACGACTATGAAGGTACATCTGTTGATATTATTTACATAACTAAATTAGGTAGTTGTTTGTCTTTCGTGATTCATCTTGAAAAATAAATAAAAAAACTATTCAGAATTATATGATGGGTCTAAATTTTAATTTGGATAAGTCAAAGTGTTTGTTAAAATAAAAATGAATAAATTAATTTAATAGCAATGCAGCTACATTGCATTTAACTTTTTGCTGTCCGTGAAAGTACCAAGTCCACATTTCACATAAGTGAAAAAAAGCAATAGACATTGCGATAAAGTTAAGCGTGACCACTATAACTATTAAACCACCAGAGGAACAGCATCTATAACTTAGTCGGGATTTACGTTAACGTTTTAAATGTCCTCTCTGAGACGACAGTTGCAATTTGTCGTGCACTCGTTCGTTGGGAATTATCAAGCTTGTTTGTCAAGTTTTTAGTTGTCTTAGCATCCTAAGATTAACAGCATAGAATTAACGGGTTTACGCTCTGTAATCCGAGTGATGTAAAGCCGCGGTGAATTAATGTGGACATTAAGTTTTATTGTTTTATTTTACAATTATATACGCTCGCAGGCCTTTTTGAGTTGAAAAAAGCCTTTATGCTATTCTGATAGGTATAAGCTGTTGTTAAGTTTTATAACATTTTGTTCAGTAGTTTATACGTGAAAAAGTAGCAAGATTTATAAATTGATCAACCTTCACAATCATTCGCATTTATACTTAATAATAGTAAAATTAAGTTACTTCGATAGAATTACTAAATGAATAGCAGTGTTTATCTATTTTGTAAAGTGGTTAGTGATTCAATTGGATACGCCTTTTGAAGTACAAATTCAATTCTTTATGCATGAGAGCACTCTTCGTTTCTAATCCCTTAGGGACCGAATTTGGTAAAATCCTTCTTTTGTGGTTGCTTAGGATTTAATGGGGTGTCGACCGCGACCTAAATTTCAGCTTTACTTAGTATAAAACTTTCGTTGACAACCCTTAAAGGACGAAGAACAAAATACACGATAAGAATTCGTAATAGTTGGCTTGATTATAAATGTTTTGCGTTGAAATAAAAATATACTTTTTTTTTCTTTTATCTGTATCGACACATGTGGAGATCCATAGTAATGTATGCGCGGAATTTTAAATAGCGATCTATTTCTTTGATCAATTATAAATCTTAGAAGCTGGTTTTCGACTGCACAAAAAAAGGTTCCAAGGTCTCCCACAGAGCAAGCATGATACGAGACAGAGGTTTAGAACCGAGATTAAGATATTATTTGTTTTAAATTATGTTTTTAAATTGTATTGTTTGTTTTATTTAAAAGTTTCAAGGCAATAATCGTTCATCTTGACATGGTGAACAGATATTGTAAAACATTAACATTTACATAGGCTATACGCTATATGTTATCATTCAATTAATAGTCTAATTATACCCAAGTGACGTCAAATATCTTACCATACCCAAGTTATCCGTAAGCAAACCCTAAAGTGAACTCAAGTAATAACTTAATAAGATATCTAAACGGAAGTCGGACAGAAGAGCTAATAATATGAAAGGCATATTACTTCAGGCAGCACAAAAGTGCTACGAAAACGCTGAAGCCACGAGAAAAGTGCATTCATTGCAAATTTATATGCGCTCTATCTAGATATCTTTCATGACCTCGTGAACTTAAGTTCCTGCGAATGGGCCCACAGCGACCATTATCGAGGAGCCCGGGAGCCAGTTCAAATCCTACTCGAAGCACGTTCCTTATAACTTTGGACCGGTCTAGATAAGGAAAACTTTGCAAATTGCAACCATTCCGAACTTCTGTTCGAGTTCTTATATGTGAAATACAAAACTAAATTTATATTTCCACAATATCATGCAAGTTTTAGTGAATTCGCTTTTATTTTACTTTGCGAAGACAATTGCAAAACGAATATTATTTCGCCGTGGGCTGTCGCTTCGACAATTGCGAGCCAGAAATCTTTGTAACTATGTACGTTGTACGCGTAATGTAATTTTGACTAGCATGGATACAGAACTATGTTACGATTATCTCTAGAACTCAAATAAAATGTATTTTAAAATAGTTTTCTCTCTGAGCAAAGAATTCATTTCATGATGAAAATTGTAAAATGAAACCGTCTAAAGATATATCTTCAACAATTGTCATTGTTATGACATTATCCTGCGATCTTTAGATCCGAGATAAATGTCAGATGATCCGTTAGATAGGTTCTTGTTTCAATAATAAAACTTGAATACAATAACAAAAGCTCGCAAAAATCAATCCAGTTTCAACACATAAAAATGTTGAATCATTTGCGATCAGTCTCCTTTCAAAGGTTTAAAACGAGAACGAAAACCGTCTGTGTAATCAGTACTGCTTTATAAAAAAGAGGTATAAATGTTAAAATGCAAGCTCTCATTCAAGATGATTGTGTGAGACGGCTGTGCGAAGTTTCCGACAAACGGCGCTGCTCTCCTCAGATACGGGTGCATTTTACAGTTTGCAACACTGAGAACGTTTGTTCAGACTTAAACTCGGTAAAGCCGAAATTATTCACGACGACACGAATAGTAAAACGCCAGAATTTATCACCACTTCAACGACCGGATAAAGCGAATTTCGCTTTCGTCTCTCACTTAACTGACAGTAATAAAGAGATTATTTACGACGCACGTCAAGTCTATAGTTCTGTCAATTGAACGTCATTTGTGTAATCGCGTCACGTACGTTACGCGTAACATACGTGTACTTTTGGGAATTAGGTACATGAAAAAACTAGCTTTACGTCATTGTATTGGAAGACGATAATTTTGACAGTAAAAATACCTGACAGTAGTCAGGTAGATATAATCATTTCTATTTTGAGGTAAGTAAAATAGTAAGTTTAAACATTCATTTTTTAAAATACTAAGGGAACAATAAATCAATATTGGAATGTAAAATAATAAAAATGAAATACATAATTACATTCTAAGTATTCTACGTAATTTGTAAAGTTTACAATTAGTTTCTTCGTGCTTTAAATTAGTAAGTAGGTAAATACATTTAGAGGAGATAACATTGTTTATGAAGTCTTTCCACGAAAAATTTATTACGAGTTGTTAGCATTTCCAAGGTTATATAGGGAGCAAGAACAAGCGTCACAAAAATGCCTCCAAGGAATATCCGATACCAATAATGTTGAGGTACAACAAAAACTGACAGCGAGCTTATTATATTATCGTTTTGTTATTTTTTCGGCTTATGATCGTACTAATGTTTTTGCCTACATAACAAGTTTATTGAGTATCTCTAAATCTTCTGGGCATATAGGTATGAACTATTTACTTTATAGGCAGGAAGCGTAAGCCACCACAAAATTTTAAAACTCAACTTCTAAAGCCGAGAAAGAGGGGTACGGAGATAATAAACTTGGAGGGAAAGAAGTTAGTAGGCTATAAAACTTGATACTGCAACTCAGAAATGGTCCAAAAAGCGTAAACGGCGACGCAACGATTAAACTGACAAGTACCGAAACTTTATGCGGTTGAAACCGTGAGGCGGATCCAGTGCAGTAGATAGTCTCAATTCTAAATAATACGTGAATTCTTACTTGCAATGACTATGATACTAAAACAAAAGAAACCCGAATTAACATTGGCACATAAATTTCATGAATCACTCCTAATAATTGAATTATTAAAATTAATTATCCTGTTCGAATTAATCAGTACAAGGGGACGAATTCATTTCCACTGGGCTCTCATGACCCCAAGTCGTTGAACACGTGCTCGTGATAACTTAGTTCCTCGAGGTTATTAGGAACTTGCTCCAATTAGAAGTTATAATTCAGACTTGTTAGGTTGGTGTTTAAAACATAATGTTCGAAGGAATTTTAAAATGAATTGCTCTACTTGATAACTCTATTATTCACGGAATGATCTAACATCTGTTTTGGATTTCTGGCTTATTTATATTATAGATTAAAATTTTACTTAAGTCAAAATTTCACAAGATAATTAAGACAAAATCTTAGGGCGTATTAGGTTTAAAATAATTCAGACAGTTGAGGTCTCATTATGGAATATGTTTGCTGCCTTAACATGCCACATTATGACGGTTAAAGAAGAAATTTTTACAGAAATCTAATATCATATAGCAAAATGTAGCATGTTGTTATGTTGTTGTTACCTATAATTTGGCGCAATTAACTCCATGAAACATTCAATCCTACATCATCAAAGACTAAAAACAAACGGCCTACTTGCAATTAAGCGCAATCTTTTAATCGATATTTCATACATACCACCATTTATTTTATGCTTTCCTGTTCCTTTAAATATTTCTTGGTAATTTTTTCTATTTTTATTTTGATGACGATATTTGTAGTTCTTTAAACTTTTTCGAGAGTTTATTAGGAAATAATCTCTGTACAACTCTATTCAAGGATTATAAAACGTAAACTTGGATTAAATATTCACTCACCGTATTATTTTGGGGTCGTCGAACGTTTACTAAATAACCTAAAACTTATTCATGAGAGATTGAGCCGGCTTACTTCAGCTCCATTAATAAGTCACCACATCTCCTTAATCTTGGGACATCGGATACTTGGAACCCGATCTCCACTCAATCAGGCATGTTTGCTGAGCTTCGATCGACGGGCATTTGCTACTGGTCTTAGTACTTAGCAGTGTATATGCCTCGCATATATGGGTTCCCTGATATTACATATTTCATATATTTGAAAGTAGCTGGTGGCTGTGGCTTTGCTTATGTGTATATTTTGGTTACAAACGCATTTATCTCGTTTTATCCTATTTATTCGTTTCATAAAGTTTTTTTGGTTGACGCAGGGTAAAAGTGGATCTCTGTGTTGAAGAAGAAAAAAAATATTCGTGCTCAAATTCAACGCTTCAAATGTTACGATTTCAGAGATTTTGTGATAAGTCATTACATCACAGTAAATCTTTTGTTGTATGAGATACTTATTTGTTGTCGGGACCATTAAATTGTCGGGAATGTCAACGTATTATAATCAGTGTGAATATGAATAATTATGCATGTTTTTCCTTCTTCACACCGCGCTGTAATGTTTTAACGGATTTAAAGGTGGATTGGATACAGATTATCCTGAATTAACACGAAGGCTACCTTTCACCTCGCATGTCAACATGGTGCAGCTTATACCTACAAGAATATAAGATTACGACTTAATGAACATGAGCAATAATGCGACAATTTTATGTATAAAACGTGTTTATGTACTTGTTTATGTTTTAAAAGCTCATAATAATTCTACGCGGCAAATGAATCTATTATATTGACAGTGTTAACCGTGTAAATAATGTAAAGTCATAAATAGGCGTCGTATAATTCTGAAGAGGTACTTGTGTCCCAAACTCATTCGACCTCAATCTCGCCCTCGCTCTTCTAATGTGCGTATTTACCTGTCTTTTAAATATTCCCTTTGGTAAATTAAACGGTACACGGGACCTTCTAATTTGCATTTATATTAGAAATGATATCTTTCACTTGTATACCACTCTCAACGTGATTGATGTAAATAGAAAAATATTCAAATCCAGTAATATGATCATGGTCATAAATGTAGATATTTTCTGAACGCTAACGTTATGGAAACCATGATATAACTGGAACGGAGAAATATAAAATCAGTTGTGTAATTTTATTCCTCGTAAATTAATTACGAATTTACGAATTTCAGATATTTTACAAGTAACAAAATACACTAAAGTCTATTTATAATAATCGTAAAATAACAACTATTGTACTTAATAATTTGTTTCGTTACTAAATAGGTACTATAATAATAAATACGGTAAAAGTATACATAATGGCTTCGAGAATACTAGCCGTAATCATTCCAGCGTTCGAAATATCGCTGTCGTTAAGATGACAAAACAATTCAATTACTCATGATTTCAAATAGGTACACATATTTCAAGTTGCAAAAATTCGTAAAATGTTAAAACCAAGATAAAACGTATAATTAAGGTCTGAAAAGAGCACGTGATGACGTAAACTGCTGGCTCATTATTGGCCCCGACACTTTGCACTAAACAAGTTAAAGCTAGCTGACGGCTGAGGATCGGGGCGTTCCGGGAATTTGCTGAATTAAAAGTGGAAATGTAGGGAAATTGGATTCCGCGGAGCGAACTTGTTTTAGAGTTCTCTTTCCATTGATGAGGGATGAGGTTGCTCGCCCGACCGGTCAATTAATCAGATGTTAGGATTTGTATTTTGGTTTATATTGTTATATCTATATTGTGGTATAACTTAATAAGATATCACCAGTAAACAATGTTATTTTGGGTTTTATTCTTTATTCTTTCCCATTTCTGACATTTAGAAAACACCGAATACTTGCGTATGTATGTGAATTTCCTATACTAATGTTATATTTATATAATAGTTGAGAATTTCAACAAATATTGACATTGAAACGTCGCTCAAGCATCACTTAATTCGTAGAGCACGCAGGTGGAAGATCATAACGGTACATTGCGGTACTAACGAAGTGCTGTCAAGTGCGTCAAAGGAGGCTAAGCTAAGCATGGAAAGGTAACCAAAGGCTTTGAAACATTACCGGCTAAGAGGACTCTACGTACGTTTGACAATGTTCCCACAGAATTTTTTGTATTTGTTGATTTGTTCCTTGAGTTTTGCGAGGTAAAAGGGAACGATAAGCTGGTATGAGTACGTAATGGATTACTAAAATATATAGGTAGGTACTTTATTGTGAGTTATTTCCAAAATGTTTGAGTATTTGATCCTTCACAAAATTCTCATTGCTCGTTAGGAAGGTAAACAACATAAATACTTTTGTTTCAAGTTAATACGATCAAAAGCAAAAGGGATAAACCGCAGGCTATATAAGTTTTAAAATTAATCTAAAGTAAACGAAGTTAACGAATTGGATAAGATTTAAAGCCATAAAAGTTTTGCATTTACAAAGCACGTCGTTAAAGTTTTAGATAAAACTGAACGCGGTGTAAAGGTTTATTTCAGGATATTATGTATAAATAAATGGACTGAAACTGACAGCTGATCAAGTATTTAATTTATAGCGTGACATACTGAATTCTTTAGAAATAAATTAGAAACTATTTTTGATTTTATTCAAGTCTGTTTGTGACATGTAAATTGTTTAGGGGCGACGCTCATTGTATCGGAAAACGCTTAGGTTTTTTGCAAAGCGTAACTTATTCGAGACGTGAAAATGAGACTTCGCGAAGGTCACTGACCCGAGTGTTTCTTATCACAAGTGGTTCCATCAACTTATGGTCGCCTTTTTCATTTATAATACATATAAACATTCATATATTTATAGACTTGAATTGTTAACATCTTATTATTTTTAGATGAAACTACAAATGTCAATAATGAAATTATTGTATTCAAATAAAAATAACAATACTGTCTTCTAATGACAAAGTAAAAAAAAAAAATTGAAAGAACTAAATATTTTTTATTCGTTTTTTTGGTGTTGACGCTTCATAAACAATTGACACAAAAGCGAGATAAGTCACATTCTCAAAGAGACAACAAACATACACATGGCAACAATATTAAGAGATTGGGTCAATGAAGCTGCGATGCAGATCTCAGTATCAGTCTTAACGGTGCATGCTGTATCCACTTCCGTGCCCGTCGACATTGTAAGTGCCTATATGGAATCTTGCCAACGAGGCAAGGCCACGGCTATTCGGATTGCAACTTGACTCAGGTATGATTAGAGGTCGCTAGTAGAGTTTTTTTTCGGCGCCATTTTTTATGTTTTTAGTTATTATTTTACTATTTTGTCACGGTGAGGAAACTGTGATTCAATTATACCTATATGTACTTTAATGGTATAGATTGTTTGAATGTCATACTTTTAAAACAAGAAGGTGTTAGATTTGAAAATAAACATTCCTAATTTGATGCAAATCACAGCAGACTACCAAAAATGCGGATATCTAAATTTAGAACTAGCTTTTAATGCTACCTTAACACTAAACCCTGAAATTTTAATTTGGTTAATACGTTAGACGTACAAACACACTCAATAAACTGACCCAAGTGATTCGATTAGCGAACTATTGAAACAGCTATGTGCCTAGTGTTTGTTCAATTATAGATTGATGATACTGTCCATATTGATTAGCTCGAGTAATTCACGGGAATTGCTTTCAAGAAAATTGAACCCTCAAAGTGACAAAGACGTTGTTGGTCAATTAAAGAGAGGAGGGTGTTATATTGAGTGCGATATGATACATACAGATGTACCTATATGTATAGTTATATAGGTTGTAGTTTTCGGTATAATAAACAAAGTTAATAATTGTAATATAAAAAAAATATATCAAAAAATATGGAGAAACAATCTCTAAGTTATTTAGGATATTTCTGTAGGTATCTAAGTTTTTGGTGTACGAATATAACGGGAATAAAAAAAGTAAAATAAATTTAAAACTTCTTAGAAAAAAATTTTGAAGGTAGTATGACTTAAAAACGTTGTCGACTATGCCGTGCAGACAAAGCAACGACATTTTCTCTTGTATGTAATGTCTTTGTAACGTTATCAGTGAGCAATGCAGATACTCTTATTTAGTTTTTCTATTAATCTATTTGTCAAGAAAACTATTAAGTACCGATAGCTGTCGATATGTTATCGGCTTTGAGCTATCGTTAGTCACCAAGCTTAAGGACGGCTTTGTCTAAGAAATATTGCGAGAACGATATTACTTCTTGAGTTTTGTAACAGCGTCTCAGGAATTCGCCGGATGAAAATATGTTAACCAAGATTATTAACTATATCATCTAAGAATTTATTAAATTAAATGTATGTTACCAAAGTATTGCATTCAGTAAAGTATGGTTCGTTATATTATGTTAAACTTTCAAACGTATATTCATATATTACGGTTTTCAAACAAATTCTGCGCTCATTTTCCCGTATGTTAAAAATATACAAAGCTAGCCAAAGAATTAAAAAAAAAAGAAAACCACGTAGATTTTTCTTATAATTAGCCTCGTCGTTATTTATGGTTGCATTCGTGAGGTTAATGCTAAGGTAACCGCAAAAAGACGTAATAAAACAAATTCAATGCCCTATGATTCACGTATATTATTCACCGTGAATACAATTTTGTATTAAAATACGTCACAGAGATTTGAATACCAATAATTTACGTCATATTTGATAATGTTTTGTTATATTCGTTTTCTAAGAAATGTGAAAAGGCCATCATTGGGCCGATTATTTAGTCGCCTCACAAAAGGAAAGGAAATCGTTGTTTTTTACGAGTTATAAGGTTAATGCTGAGTAGGCGATACATTTGGGAGTCGATTTACTCCAACGCACAGGTGTGCTTTAGATCCCCATTTCTACAACGTTTGCCTTCT
>DVTA01000312.1:0-10068 GCA_018233265.1 Junonia stemosa | reverse complement strand
AAAGTGTAAAATATTTTACAACACTATACTTATGTAACATATATATAGTATATATATGTTATATATACTATAGTATGCAATGTTTTTAAGGTGGATTTCTTTAGATTAAATTTATCCTTTTTTTCTTAGGTATAGAGTCATAAACGTAATTTTAATGACAGTTCTTATCTCTTACATTATTAAATAAAACAAGAATTTTAAATTCGTATTTTTATTGTAATAATCACATAAACTAAACATAAGTCACATTCATTACAACTTAAATGAGTAAACTTATTTTAATTTCGTGATTCTTTCCATTCAGTCGTTCACTATTTACAGAACATTCTAGAGTATTTTGTCCTATTTCAGCGTCTTTGACAATACACTTTTCTAAACCCCAATAATATTGTTGTCGGTCGTAGTTACATCAAACCAAATATTATACGATCAATTTGACATCATTCTGACGTTATTAAATGTTTTGATTCGATCTAGAATAAAAAAATGTGTAAGCTCTTATGTATAAGGTGCAAGACTATTTATTTTTTGAAAAACATTTGATAATGTCACACAAGGTTATTCATATCATAAGTACATTATATTGACGTTGATGCTAACATTTTTATATAAGAATAAAATAAATATTTTTTGATTGAATATTTGGATAGTGGAAATAATACTTTACCTTTGCCTAAATTCAGGTTTCCAGTAATGGCGGTGATGGCATTCAGCGGCCGTTATAAAACGTCAAATGATGCGTGGTTTTTTAAAGGTTTTTTTACACAATAAGTTATAAGTATTTCACGTATGTCATATCACGCCAGTTACGACGTTATCTAAGACCTCAAAAAATAGTTACCGAATAAAGATATTTTAGCTACAAAAACTCAATAACAATAAATTATGAAATTATTTCTTACCTATGGCAACATTTTCTTAGTCAAAAAACATTTTTTTACATTTTACATTTATTAACATAACTATTTTTCATTATTAACTGTTTTAATAAGTCATCTTACATTTAAAGAAAGAAAACCCAAAAAAAAAACAATTGAAAATTAAATAAACCTCCTTCAGAAAATGATTAATTTTGTAATAATTATTCTTGTAGATAACATATTTGTCAATTGTTTACTGCTGATAATTGAGCTTATTGTCATAAACATACTAAAACCTTCTAAAAATTTAGAAAAAAGTTTCAATAAATAAAAAATCTTTGTGTCGTAAAAATAGTTTCCATAAGTGGAATATTTTTTTTTATGGCATGGGGCGGCAAACGAGCTGACAGATCACCTGATGGTAAGTGAATGCTGTCGCCCATGGACATTTGCAGCACCAAAGCAGCTACAAAATGCGTTGCCGGCCTTTTAGGGGGTATGGATGGGGAATTAATGGGGTAGGGGTGGGGAATTGGGCCTCCGGCAACCTTACTCACGCAGACACTTCACTTTTTTTTTGTTAAATACAGGGTGTTCCGAAAGTCAACGATTAAATTGAAACGGGCTATAGAGCAGGTCATAACTGGCCAAATAACAAAAAATCGTTTTAGTAAAAGTCTCTTGGTTTCGGAGATAGAAGCACTTTTGTGTAAAATTAGAAAATTCACTCCTCCAAAACGATTTTTTGTTATCTAGTTGGCCAGTTAGGCCAGTTGTGACTTGGTCTATGACCCATTTCAATTTAATCCTTGACTTTCGGGACACCTGTACATTAGTGAAAATTTCAGGTGGACAAAAAACGGGATAAATTAGAACGAAAAGTTTTAGACAGCCAAGAGCGAGCGTTCTGGGACGTCCACCGACCGATGGTAAGTATTTATTTGAAACTTTTCAGTAGAGAATTGTAGAACTTTACACTCGCTTATACTTCTTACTAGGGCACTATTAGACACGAGTAAAACACAGTACTTGTTTTTTGAAAGGATTTTTGTTTATTAAATTTTGTTACCGAAGATAGTTTTTCTATCGACACAACGTTAGCGTGATTTAATCTACTAGTAACGCCATCTGTTATCTTTCGAGCGACTTAACACATTAATCCAATAGATTATCCTAATACATTTTAAAGAACTTAATATTAATGTGATTTAAGTATACACTAGCGCCATCTATTATTATACTATGGAACTATATATGTATTCGTACAAGTTGCCTTGCCTTCTTGGACAAAAACTTACTTATAAAATAATTATTTACCTGTAAATCAGATCCAGTCAGCATATTTCCTACGGCCCTTAACGCTGGAGTCCTAACGGCGGGTGATTTGTGTTGTAACAGCTTAACCAACCGCGGCAAGAGGTGTTTTGTGTTTTGCACCTCTTCTATACGTTCGTTGGGCCCGTCGGTTAGGTAGGAAAGGGCCCAGCATGTGTCGGCTGAAAAGAAAAATATGATTTTTACCTACTATTTTGTGGTTTTAGTATGTTTGTTGAACTTGCTATGTTCCGCGAAAACAGTATAAATCAGTCTGGTATGATGTACACACAGACACTCTACGTACGTTTCACTCCGACACCGGAGCATCAGAACGGTCAGTTGAGAAGACTTTCTTAAGTTCTTTCAAAAGTAAAAAGTCGGTATCAAAAAGCTGAGGTATTTGTAAGGATTAATTATAGAGGAAATTGAGTATTGGAATTTACAATTTAAGATAATTTCGTTAGTCATCGTGATTTCATTGGAACCGTAATAGAGACTTTTTAGATACTAGATATGGACAGGGAAAATGTTTTCTTATGCGTCACTGCTAACAGTTAGTATTAGACAAAATGAAGGGTTAACTGTAAAAACTGATGTATTATCGTTTTCTACTAAATATAAAACACACAGAGTAATTTTAATGAAATTTTATGAAACTATAATTGGTCATCTGAAGGATTTGCCTTTTGGTAACCGGGTGATTAATATAAAATATATTTCAAGATGGGACTATGTCCTATATTTCCAAGAAACATGGTCACCCCGGGTTAAGTGTCAAAACGTAACGCGTTTCGATAGCATCTGACAGTTCTCCCGCACGCTCCGTTTCACGGTAACACTACTACTCTCGAAAATTTGTTCTTTTTTGTTCAGACAAAGATGAGGCCGACTCGTGGCCTATTTGATGTACCAAGTAATATGGAATTTAATGCCTCTTCAAGAATGTAGGATTGGGATCTATTTAGTATACAACTTTTCTTTAAGTTACTACGCATACAACCTACTGAATATTGTTAGGTGATTTCTTAATTCAATAATTAAACTGTTTAGAATATCTTTCTGCAGAGCTGTATGCATGGTAATGTTTCCGATACCTTCTTATTTAAAATATTAAACAAAACCATTACCTGATAATTAATTCCTAATAATTAGAGTAATATTCACGACTTATTATATTGAAATATTAGATGTTTAGTTAGATGAAAAATGAATGTTCTGTATATATATTTTAATGTAACTTAGTAGTGTAAGTATAATCGTTTAACTTTTTAAAAATTAATTTAATATATGCATTCTTTTGCTTAGGTGTTTTAAGTTGTTTCAATTTTACCACATCATTTGTTTCGAGAGTACAAACTTGACATTTCTTTTCAGTTTAATGTAGAGTATTTGGAAGTTATTTGCTTGTTATAAATATTTTGGCTTTCTTACTGATTCTATGTACGTACATTTGTCTGGCTTTCTGTCGTCAAACAGTGGATTGCGTTTAGCCTCGGCGACAACACAAATCATTTGCGATTCGAAATAGGTTAACAAGCAGTTTCTAGCAAGGTTTTTGTCTCGGATTATGATGAGATTTACGTGAATTTACAATTGACAGATAATAATACGGCACATTCTTAAATAGGACCCATAAATACACCAAAACAGAAGAACTGCACTTTTCACAAAAACAGTAACAATGTTGTGATATTATCATTATATCGAGGGGAATTAACAATATTAGCTACATCTAAGGGTGACAACAAAAACGAACAATAACGGACGATTGCATAATAAACTTTCATTTTCGAATAGGTCTGAAACTTGAGCCGAGTTTAGTAGGTAGCGTAGATAACCATCAACAAACATATCATTTTTCACTCAACTTAACTGAGCTAGCCTGTTTGTTGATCTCTATCGCCTGTGCTAGTTATTGGCGTGAGATAACTACCTTATGAATAGTAAACTGTTTTATAATAGATGCTAAAGGTATTAGAATTAGGCTTTTTTCGTTAGATCCTAATCTGTTGTATTCGTGTTTATTTGTATGTTAAATTACTGTGATTTTCTGAATATTTTGTTGGTTCTTTTTAGTGTTAAATTACTTGTTTCGTGTTTTAAAGTATTATTATTATATGACTATATATGTAAGTATATTTAAGGAAAGAAAGTAAGAAGAATAGGAATCAATAATTACGCATAAAGTATTGAAATAGACCTATTACACATAAAACAATTTGGCATTTATTATAATCACAATTAGAACTTTTAATAAAAAAGTGTCACTTAGTTACAAGACCACGAGGCCGCGGACGTGCTGCGAAAGTGATCCCGTAGCCTCTCCGTTTTCCATGTGGCGGCCATCGCAGGGGGTTTTAGTGAGTGCAATCTCACATAACCCGACATCCCTCCCCAGGAGTCGGATATCTATGAAGGTTTACCCTGCGTCAACAAAAAAAAATGTTACAAGACCACAGTAGAATTATAAAAAAAATAAACAATCGGGAAACAAACATGATTTATAGTCATACATTTGGTAATTGTAGTTCATCTTATAAAAGACATACTTACTATTCTAGTAGGTACAAACAAAATGAAGAGTAGGTATATCTGCAAAAAGGATAATATTGTTAGTATCGACTACATTAAAAAAAGATTTGAAATTATTAAGACTAATTTCGAATCTTATACTATGCAACTCACTATGCAACAACAAATATAATTTCCTGATCTCTATTCATAATCTTACAAAGAATGAAATATCATATTTTCCAAACAAACTCACAATGCATTTGAATACAGGAAATAATTGACCAAAAACTGTCAATAATCATAACAATAACACTACAAAATATCCGATTTCCACCAAAATCCACCGAAAACCGTTACACGACACTCGCGACCACAGCCAGGAACAAATGTGTAACAAAACGTCGTATTGTCACTTCCCACTGTCTACAGGATTACCTATTATTTGGTCACCCTACAATAGATAGCATCGCAGAAATATGATCGGTTTATTATAACGATATTCGCTATATTAGTGGACCGGGGTTTGTTCGAGATAAGAGCTATTGTGAGCTAATGCTACAGCTTGCTTTGTGCTTAGTTTGATATTAATTTTACAATATATTCTGATTTTACTTTCGGATCTATTTGGTTAATCTTACGAGGGAATTTATTTAAAGAGTATTTATCCTAAAATTATTTATTATTAAGTTTATATTAATAGGAGTAGGTGCTCTAAAAAATTATGTAACGAACCGATGGTAGTAGATAAAAAAAAATGACATGTAAATTGACGATTCGTAAGTGCCTGTATAGCCAATATGAATAAACTATACTTTGAGTTTGAGTTTATGTTAGGTAACATATTTTTATTTGTCTTAAGACGGATGGAAACGGAGACGCTGCGGGATCGCTTTCGCAGCGCGTCCGCTATCCCCGTGCGTTGCTCCGCTCGTGGCCTGCGGAGCACGTCTCAGGAGGGCGAAGAATACAATCAGAGGCTTAGTGCATTCGCGCTCAGCAGTTAATAATATCACATATTCTTAAAGTTACGCCATATTAAGTAACTTTACAAGACATTGTTACCGACATGCGTAAGATTACTAGTTTTATTTCATTGATAACGATTATTCGGTGTGATATTATGATATGTTTTTCGTAAACAAGTGATAAATTTTATCACCCGATCAGCTGAGGCGTCCGTGTAAATTATTTAAACAAATAAGGAAAAATTGGCAATTATATAGCTTAGCGATAAAAGTGATAATTTTAAGGAACGACCAATCTGATCCGATTTCGGATTAATCAGTAGTAATTAACGCATATTGTACCTACCTAGCATTCTAATATTGAAAGCGATCCAGTAGTTTTTGATTTCATTCCCTATGGTGGGTTTACCCACCCGTAATGCCGTCGGTCCCGGTTGTTATCAAAAACACCAGATAACGATCGCTACTCATAGTAGGCAATATTCTAGTCTAAATGGTTAATGGCTTGCCCTCTGGGTTGCGGAGGTCAGACGGCAATCACTTTGCGTAAATACCTGTTATAGACCTGTCAAAACTTAGGCTAGAATAAAGCTTACCCTGGCTAAGTCCGGGAAAAAAGGTAGGAAGAAGACTAGACTTATGTACTACATGAGGTAAATATTAGTCTGTTGAGTATTGCAATATTAGATAACCTCAGAATACTTAGAATCCGTAAATAGCTAAGTAAATTCATTTATAAGGACATGCTTTTCTAGGAAATCAGTCATCTGAGTCTCTGCTAGCTTGGTTGAGTTCCCAGCTTCTTAGGAGTTGTTTGCTAGATTAAATTGATACTAGTTGAATTGAGATTTAATCTAGCGAAGCAAAAATAATATTATTCCTATTTAATTTACACAAATATTTAATAGAAATCTTATGAATGATAACCTACTTTGAAGGGCTTTAAAATGTATCTATAATGCGTTGCTTAACAATGTTTTATCTTAAATATGAAAATAAACCTCATTGTTTGAGTGGCTAGTCTCTGGTTTACTTACAATCAGTGTTGGGCAAAGTGTAATCTGATTACTGATTACTAACTACGATTACTTTAAGTAATCAATAACCACGAAGTAGTTAACTTCAAGTAACTATGTAATCATAACTACACGTAGTTTGATTACTTTTACGATTATTTTATGTAGTTCGTAATCGTGATTACTGATTAAAGTTATCGTAGTTAGTAATCAGTAATCAGATTACATTTTGCCCAACACTGACATACACACACATTAGTACATTAGTACACATCTTTCTAAAGTAACAAAATGTACGTTTAACGTAAAATATGGATAATTGATAAAAAAATAATGTAGTAATACTTGCTTAGCTGAGATTCTGACGACAATAATATTCGAAAGCAACACTTTGAATAATAAAAATATTCTTATAATTATTACAGTAACAACACACAATCAACATTTCTTGAGTTGAATATTTTGCGCATTTTGAGGTAACAATATAGAAAAAAATATGTATTATAAAACTCAACTTAGCGAAATGAAATATGTATCTAAACTAGTAAAAAAAATTAAAGGATCAAAAAAGTTGTCGCAATTTCTAGCGTTTTTTCAGATAGGTGTATTTTGTTTAAAATGGTCGTATTGGAGTCATGAAAATAGCTTTCTAAAGCTTGAAGTCTCTAGTTTTGAGATTTATAAACCAATAAAATTTGTAAGCATTAGAATTTGCGCAATTCTGGTGAAAAACGTGAAGAAAAAAATTGTTAATTTAATTGGTTTTTCACTTTGCTCCAAATACCTGAAAAAAATTTTTTTTACTAAACCACTATAAGGACTAAGTAAGCTGTATATTAAGCTCCATTTTGATTCCTTGGTGAATTTGATACGATTACTATGCAAAGCTTATAGCAAAAACATCTTCTTTAATTGGTGTTGAAGTTAGCGGAACCTTTGATACAGTTTACATTCATGACAGATCACTTAATTCTATTAACGGAACTATTTTGGAATACGGAGAGTTCGGCAGTTGCCTGGTACTGGAGTTCGGTTGTATAGGAAAAAACGGTAAAAAGGGAAGAACGGGTAAATTCCGCTTTTGGACTAATATTTGAAAAAAAACTGCATTGATTGGCTACAAAAGTGATGATAGTATTTTTAGTCCACATTTATTTCACACACAGTCTTTCCTAAAACCAGTTTTGAGGTAGATCTTATTATAATCGAACAGGAAATTGCCATTAATTAGGACATTAATAAGCATTGCATTCTTTTATTTTAACATAAACAAATGATATTTTAGATAACTATTTATACTAAAGTATATTTATAAAACATTTACACGCAAATATCACCAAGTAAGTATAAAGCGGAAGAGTCCACGCAAGGCCGACATAGCGAATTGATACCCATATAAAAGTTAACAAAACTCGTGACTGAGTTAATCTTAATGTTGGCTGTCACGATAACACGTTTACAAAAAAAAATGAACTCTTGTTCTCTTATATTTATCCTTTTTCAATACATAATTTTAATACAATCTGCGAAATTACCAGAAACTCTCATAGATGAGAGAAAGATAAACGTTTTGGCCCTATCAACTAAGTTCGGTCACTCAGCAATACCTCACGAAGTGATAACTGAAGATGGGTACATCCTTCAGCTATTTCGTCTACCAACCGATGTCACCAGTGGAAGCAAGTATCCAGTACTCTTGATGCACGGTATGAGTGACACGGCGGACACTTGGCTAGCGAGAGGAAAGACTTCCTTAGCTATCACTCTAGCGAACGCCGGATATGACGTCTGGCTGGGCAACTGCAGAGGCAATAGATATTCCCGCCGCCATATATACCTCGATCCGGATAAAGATCCACCGTTCTGGAACTTCACTTTCCACGATCACGGAGTCTACGACCTACCAGCGATCATTGATACGGTTTTAGATAAAACCGGTGCAGAGAAGTTAAACGCGATCGGACACTCCCAGGGCAACACGATCTTCTACGTTCTGGGATCGATGAGGCCGGAATACAACGAAAAAGTGAATCTCATGATCGCTCTAGCTCCTGTGTGCTATCTACACAACATTCAAGCGCCTGTGAGTTCGTTATTGAGTATAACACCTCTATTAAATGAAATTAATGAACGAATGGGAGTGCAGGAACTATTCGGAAACACGACAATGCCGAGTAGACTGTTGAAGACCATCTGCTCCATACCATATATTGGCTACACTGTTTGCATTGAAAATATCGTTTTTAGTCTTGCAGGGGCAGATCCTGAGGAATTTGATTATAATATTTTTAAAATAGTCAATGTATTCTTTCCATCCAGCACTTCGAAGAAGAATTTGTATCATTTCGGCCAGGTTTACAATAGACGAAGATTTGCGAGGTACGATTATGGTGCTGTCGAAAACATGGCAATATACAACTCTTCGAAGCCACCGTATTATGACTTGAAAAAGGTTACTATGCCAATCGCTTTACTAGTGGGGTTAAATGATAAGATATCTTCCGTGAAGGACATTAATATTTTGAGGAAACGGTTACCGAATGTAGTAAACCACACAGTCCTCCCTCGGAAGGCGTTCAATCACATAGACGACGTGTGGGGTAAAAACATGGGCGTTTATTTATTTCCGTTTATTTTTGATTTGCTGAAGACTTATGTTTAAAATTGCAGTACAAATTTTTGTGTTCAATAGTTAAACTTTAAATATTTAGTTCGTTTGCTTTTTAAGTTAATGTAAATCATTGTTAAATTATATGGTTAATCTAGTCAGACCAATAAATTTTCAGAAGAATTGTTCAATAAAGCACTTGGGTGACCGAGCTTTGCTCGGAACGTTGTTTTTATAATCGTGTCTTTTCAGTGGAGAGATTGAGAAAGACATATAGAAAAAGAGCTGTATTCAATATAAATACAAAGTTTTATCAAACTGTTTATGCTGTCTTCAAAATATATAGTATGGGTGATATGAAAAAGCGACTATTCAATATCTAACAGTCGCACGACATCTACGCGAACTATGATCCTTTGAAGACACCAGTCATATGAAATCACACAAGTAGGTATTTCTCAATTGTACTTAAACAGTTCAGCAAGCTGTGTCGTAATTTTTGATTTCATGTTAAAAGTTCAATAGCCCAGCGGCGCAGCCAACATTCACAAAGAAAATCCACAATAGATGACACCCAATGTCACTTTTATAGACAGAATTTTTTTTTATGCCCGTCTATATTTCCAACTATTATAACATATATCCATAACATGTCCTCTGTCTCGCTACTACCCGTTGCATCTGTGCTCGCATTCTTCCATATGAAGCTTTTTACTTTTTAGGGTTCCGTAGTCAAAACGGAACCCTTATAGTTTCGCCATGTCCGTCTGTCTGTCTGTCTGTCTGTC
>DVTA01000311.1:0-10077 GCA_018233265.1 Junonia stemosa | reverse complement strand
GTTAGACATATAATTTACATTATAATAACATTCACCTCTTAAATGTTGTTTAGCGGTGTTAATTTTTGTCCATTTGGAAATATAAAAAAGTTTTCTCAAAAAAAATCAATGACCTGTGTCCTAATCCCGGTCCGAGTAATCCGGTCCCTTATTTTCCTAAATGGCAAAAAAATTGCGAAGTTAAATTAAAGCATGGCGCTTGAAATTTTCGCACACAATTTTGTATGAGATTAAACCTAAACATTTTATGTAAGGGAGATTTTTGGAGAGTTATTAGTCAGAGGTTGCGCTCTTGATACAAGTTATTTTTAGTCAAGAATTCTGTCAGATTATTATTGAATATTCAAAAATTTAAATCAAGTCCAGATACCTACTTTGACTCAAAAGTTCCTCCTATATTAGATCTAATAGTTCTCTAAATTAATATTTTGAAATTCATCAACTTTTTAAAATTATTTTCTAGAGTCTAATACTACTCAATTTCTATTCCATATTTTAGGTTTTTGTTTTAATTAATGGTCTTTTTTATTATATGTGACTAAAATATCGTACACGATTTTAGAATTTCACCGACGATATTCATAAACCAGCAGTGAGTGGATCAGCGAACCGGAGTAGCTTACCTAACCTAAGTTAGGTTAGGTTACATCAGCCTTGATTGGAGAGGCTGATGTTGCTCAACAGATGAAGGCTTACTGTTACAGTATACAGATTACACATAAAAATCATTACCCTCTCTCTCGGGTAATCGGGTAAAAGTGCTCAATTTTTTTTATACCTACAAGTTAGTTAAGGTTGGGTCAGATTAATCGAAGTTGATCCCAGTTAGCGCTTTGTAGTCCTCCTGTAATGTCTCCCGAAGGATGCTGTTTATTGCCTCTAAGTCACTTCGAACCCTCGTTATCTGAATTTCATTTCGAATTAAAACAAAATCTCAATTAAAACGGTTTTTAATGACGCTTAGTCTGTGCTTACAGAAACCGATAGTAGTTTATGAATTCACCTTGGTTTTTGTTTGCTGTTTCGTCAATATACATTAAATAATAATATTTTATTATGTACATGTATAAGCTATATGTGACATTTACGGAAACATTTATTAACGACTAATTGTAATAATAAGCTATTATAAAATGAAAATCTTATATTCCGTAATTAACCTTTATCATTTGTAATTATTAACTAATACAAGATATCCTAATGATCCTAATAATAGAATGATTCTAATTCCATAAGTCATAACTGGATAATATAAAACATACATGAAAAAATATAAACAAAGAAAACAAACACCTTTGAAACAAAAACAAAACATTTTCACACTCAATTTTAATCGAGTGTAAAATTTAAAACAAACGAACGAAAAAATGTAGACATTTTTTTTTTTTTATTCAGTCTGTGGCGCGCGCGCATCGCAAGCGGTCGCGGACTAGTTGTAAAAAATAAAAATAAAAATGTCGGTGACAAATGTGAAAACGATTAAGTGTACAAGCTGTAATATTGTTATTTCTGAAGTGTTAGCTTTCATACGAAATCGTCATGATGTTGTAGATAATGAAAGCATGATTAGAATATGTGCATCGGCCTTTTCAGAGGAGGAAATTGATGAAGCAAAGAAATTACTCTTTGTTTCTACGAAGACCACACAAAAGTTAGTGTCAAGGCGAAAGAATAAAAAGCAAAAAGACTTGGAAGACATGATTTCGGTTTTTAAAACGATGGACCCTGAGCAAATACCATTATTTGTGGCTTATGATTTACATAAACTGCCTCCGATCTGCTTTGATCATGTAGATGTGACCAAATTATTAAAGGATTTGTTAGTTTTAAGGGCAGACGTCACCGAAATAAAAGCCAATTACGTGACAAAACTTGAATTTGAGGATATAAAGACAAGCAATAAACAGTTAAAAACTCCGTTAAAAAGTTTGAATAATAATCTTAAGGGAGGGTATATCGAAATGAATGAATCAGGTGATAGATCGCAAAACCAACAGAGTCCCAGCTGTATGACGACAACGCCTGAGCGAACGAGCAATATGCCGTCGTGCATCGCACTCACTCGCACACATAACGGATCTGTGACTCAACCTCAGGCCACGCCTCTCGCACCTCGCAACTCCGCTGTCATTGAGTACACTGCGACTAGACGCGCCGATAACACTAATAAACGGTCTCTGGCGCAAGTCGTAAACAACGGAACAATAATGAATGAAAACAAGAAAGAGTATGGCTGGACTTTGGTTCAAAGGAGAAACAATAAAAAACGCTTTACTGGTATGACGGGTAAAGCCATATCTAATGTCGAGGGAAAGTTTAAAGCTGCAGAATTAAAAATTCCTTTGTTTATATCCCATGTGAATAAGGAGACCACTGAGGCTGATATTAGTGAGTATGTCAAAATGAAGTCCAACGTAGAAGTTACTCTCGAGAAAATTATTATGAAAAACGAAAGGCCATACAATGCTTTTAAATTATTTGTACCGAAGGATAAAATATCCACCTTCCTGGATGATAATCTATGGCCTGAAGGAATTACTTTCAGGCGGTTTATTAATTTCAAAAATAGAATAGACACCCAGATGGTGAGTGAAGTTACAAATAAAAATCGCTCATGATGGATACACCGACTAGGAATGTGAAACTAACAACATTTAATTGTAAAAGTATTGTTCGTTCAGCTGGCTGCGTGCAAAAATTATGTGACGAATGTGATGTGATGGCTTTACAGGAAACTTGGCTACTTCCCCATGATGTACCTTACTTAGGGAGCCTACATACTGACTTTGCATATACGGGCAAGTCAGCCGTCGACACGACTGCGGGGTGCTTAGTCGGTAGGCCGTACGGCGGAGTGGCGCTACTGTGGCGGAAGAGTGTATTTCAAACGGTTACAGTCGTACCTTGTAACAGTGATCGCTTAGTTGCTATCAAAATTGAATATACGGATCGTTCGCTATTAGTTTTCTCAGTGTATATGCCTACGGACTCTGTGGATAATTTAAGTGAATTTAGTTGTTGTCTTAGTGAAATAATAGCTATATGTGAAAATGTTGGTACGGAATCTGTGTTCATACTGGGCGATTTCAATGCACATCCCGGTGAACGCTTTGCACGCGAGCTGTTATCTGTATGTGCCGAGCAACATTGGTCATGTGTAGACATCGAGTTGTTGCCACGGGACACGTATACGTTTAGTAGTACTGCAAATGGTGCTCTTCGCTGGTTAGACCATTGTGTGGTGAGTAGTGCGGCGAGACAATTAATGGTGAAGGCGTCAGTTATGTATGATGTGTACGCGTCCGATCACATTCCTGTGACCATAGAATGTAATTTAAACTTAATTACGCCTAGATTAAGTTCGATAACTTACAAATGTAATAGAGTTATTTGGGGTGAAAGAAGTAGTAATAAGATTATTGAATATACAAACTATTGTCATTATAAATTAGAAAGTTTGAACTTTCCTGTAGAACTTAGGAAGTGTACTCTTAGTGCATGTTCTGATACCTACCACTGCGCACTGTTGAACCAGATGTATGCCAATTTGGTTAATATATTTACAGAAGGTGCTAAAATCACTTATGTCGGTTGTGTGAAAGGGCTGAATAAAAGAAAGCATGTGTCAGGCTGGAATAAATATGTACGTGGCGCTCATGAGGAGGCTAGAATATGGTATCGAATGTGGCTATTATATAATAAACCTAAAAGCGGTTATATCTATGAGAACATGCGTAAATTTCGAAGTAATTTTAAGAACCAACTTAAATATTGTAAAGACAATGAACAACAAATAAAAATGGATATACTAGCTAAGAATCATTCAGATAAAGATTTTAGATCATTTTGGAAGTCGACGAACAGCCTTGGTCCAAAGTTGAGCCGTCCTGTGAGCGTAGCGGGAGTCTCAGGTTCGATAAACATAGCCAATATATTTAAACAACATTTTAAAGTCGACTCACCCCTCAGGAAACCGGCTCAGTTGTTTGATGCAGGGCCTGTGTTAGGTGACAGTACCGTCAAATTCACCGAAAAGGAGATTGCGACAGTAATATCGCAAATGAAAAGAGGTAAGTCACCTGGCCATGACGGTCTTAGCATTGAGCACTTGAAATACGCGGGTTTGCACCTACCGCGGGTGTTGGCTATGTTTTTCAACCTTTGCTTGAGTCATAGCTATCTACCGGATGACCTCATGTACACGATGGTTATACCAATTGTCAAAAACAAAACTGGGGATGCTTCAGACATCTCCAATTACAGGCCAATATCACTAGCAACTATTGTAGCCAAAGTGCTGGACAGTCTGCTTGATAAACAACTTATGAAACATACTGAGATACATGATAATCAATTTGGTTTTAAACCGGGACTGTCAACTGAGAGTGCAATATTATGTCTCAAACAGACTGTCCAGTATTATACGGGCAGAAGGACGCCTGTCTTCGCCTGTTTTCTGGATTTGTCCAAAGCCTTTGATTTGGTTAATTATAATGTCCTATGGAATAAGCTGCATAAAGAAACCAGTTTACCGGCTGACTTAATACGAATTTTTGGCTATTGGTATAATCATCAACATAACAGTGTGAAGTGGGAGGAATCATTTTCCGATGTGTACCGGTTGGAGTGTGGGGTGAGGCAGGGAGGTTTAAGCTCACCTCGGCTTTTTAACCTTTACATGAATCAGCTGATCGATGGGCTTAGTAATAGTAGTGTTGGATGTCATATTGACGGAGTGTGCGTTAACAACATCAGCTATGCTGATGACATGGTGCTGCTGAGCCCATCGATCGGTGCTATTAGGCAGCTATTGGATATGTGTGAACTCTATGCGGAAGCCCATGGGCTCAAGTACAATGCCAAAAAAAGCGAAATTTTGGTTTTTAAATCAGGTGCCAAAAGTTATTCTTCTATACCTACAATATCCCTCTGTGGATCACCCTTACGCAGGGTGACTAGCTTTAAGTACTTGGGTCACTGGGTTACCGAGGATTTGAGAGACAATGCTGACATAGATAGGGAGCGGAGGTCGCTATCGGTTCGCGGTAATATGCTGGCTCGCAGGTTTGCTCGATGTACGGAGGCTGTCAAGGTGACTTTATTCAAGGCATTTTGTCAGTCTTTTTACACGTGTAGCCTGTGGGTCGGGTATGGTGTGCGGGCATATAGCGACCTTCGTGTTCAATATAATAATGCGCTCAGGATGTTGTTGGGGCTGCCGTGGCACTACAGTGCTTCCAAAATGTTCGCGGAATGGCGTATTGATGGTTTTAAAGCCATTATGCGTAAGAGGTGCGCGTCGTTGCTTTCGCGTGTCCGCAGCAGTAACAATAGTATTCTGAGTGTGTTCGCTGATAGATGGGAGTGTCCAATGCTGCGTCATTGGATTAAAATCCATATAAGTAAATAAAAAAATAATAATAATAAATATACCTAAATATGTAATTCTCTACTAACACTAGTCTTAAGAGCATTGTTACTAACACTATATGGGCATAGCCTGAAATAAATGATATTATTATTATTTGTATGTCTGTGCCATATCACGGGCCAACAGTGTCCCGGACGGTTGGGAGGCGTGCGTGGGGCCGAAGCCAACACGTATTATTATTATTAATACGTTTTTATGTCATTTTTCAGGCTATAAGAGTGATTGATTTGAACAAATCGAGGGATCGACCCAATATAACGGTGGTTGGACTTGGATACAGCTTCGTCTCTATGAAACTGAAAAGTGAACGCGGAAAAAGCCTTAGATATAGAGTTGAAGTCTATGTTTAATAAAAAAGTGCCCAAAAATGACTATGCTGCCTACTATGGAAATGATTAAATAAATATTTGATTTATCTTGTTTTCGATTAAAGCATTACTCGATTAAAGCATTGACTAATAGTAGGTGTATGACATCAGATATGTGAAAACGACGGATGTTTAACTCTCTAAATTTTTTCCATCATCCCTACCTTCAGCTATTTCTGTTTTAAATGGCGACGTATTGACCGTTCATCTGCTAATGAAAATGCCTATAGTTAGTTTTTGCTGACACAGAGTAAATCTTAATAAATAACCCACTCACACAAGGGGGGAGGATCGGGTTTTGTGGATTGCCACTTACTAAAAACCCCTGCAAAGGTTGTCATCAGCACGCAAAAGCACGTCTCAGGAGGGTGAAAAATGATCTCGCCCTCCCCAAAATACCTAACACGTCACGTAACATCATGCGATCAGCTAATGAGTAACATTTGCTCGTTTATTTATGTAAAAACTGACCGAAATTAAAGACGATTTTAAACTTCATTAATATTCGCTAAAATGAAGTATTAAGGGGGAAATAATTATTCAGAATTTATTTAAGTCTTATAATGAGATATTTAATTATTTAAATGAATTCCTGGGCAATGCAACATTGCCTTAGATAGAGCCTTCAATCTTCTAAGACGTCTTAATCAAATTGATTTTATATCTGCTGAAAGTTTGACAGCTATTTCTATAAGAATTATTTACTCTATATCAAGTCATATGTATCAAAATAACTGTCGAAGAAACTCGGATGTCGTATGTAAGAATACGATAAGTTTTGTAAATAACGGAACGACATAACTCCTAAGTCCAATTTATCTGAAAGCCATAAGCGATAACAGATGAGTGGTTGTTATTTATTGAAGAAACACCGCTTTCGATGCAAATTTTTCTTCAGTTTCTATCTAATTTGTAACTTTAGAAAAACAATAATTTATGTATAAGCTAAATAAACAAATTATTCATGCAATTTCGTTAAACGAGGAAATGTTATTTACAACCGAATTTTAAATTTGTGCTGGATGCTTAAAAGAAAACGCAGAATAATAATGGCTGCGTGCCTTAAGTAAATATTTTACGTTATGTTATTATTGGTACTTAAGAATCTTTAGTAAAGATTTTTATTATTTGATAGTTAAGCGTTATGATATTATATTAAATGAACCTTTAATATTACGATGATAAATTTTAAGCTTGACCTTTTCTTTGATCACTAATTTCTTTCATTTACCTAAATAGCTGACAAAGGTCGTACACGGATTAAGGTAAACGTTCGCAAAATGACTAAGAATTTAATGACGTTAGAACTTAGAGGTATGAAAATTAACACCGCTGCAAATTTTATATCTATATACTTTTTTAAATAACAACTGCTTGTTTGTGTTATCTAAGGAACTGTTAAATTGGTTCAAGACTTAGTTTCTTAAGTCGAATTTGTTAATTATATGTAGAGCTTAGCTAGTACTAAAAACAATCGCGATTAGCACAATGAATGGATACCTTTAGAGACGCTAAATTAAAGTCTTCCAATACCAATATCATGTGTACCTTTTTCGGGTACTTACCATACATGACGCAATATATAGCTATACAATTTAATTCTGTCTTCTGTAAGTATGTTTAGTACTTCAGTCAATCTAGTACATGAGGCGTAATCAGTCATCAGTGGGCTAAACCTAAGCTTTATCATAGAACTAAATTAGCATTATATGGTTTACTTTCTACCTCAGCTACTTAAGATAAAGCCTGCATTTAGTTTGCATGTACAATATACATATACGCTTTATGTAAGCGTGACCGTGTGTAACACGGTTTACGATGAAGCAATTAACCTTATACTGACTTTCGGCGCCATAATATCTTAGTTCTTTATACTGGTACGTTATGTTAATTTATAGTTACAATTTAATTTAACAGTCAATTAACTTAATTTATATTTAGGTGTAGAACTGATATGTTATATTAAAGTTATATTACTTAAAACTAATTAAAACAAAATAAAAACGTGTTTTAGTTTACTTTCGAAAGTTAATAAAGGTATAAGTTTTAAAAATATTATGTTTAATTTTATTTCTGTGTGTGTTAATCAAGTAAAATTATATTTTTACCGATTTCAAACAAGATTCTCAATTTTATTGAATTTTTCGTATATATTCTACATATCTTTGCCGTTTGTAAACTGATTTTAATTATTATTTATAAAATAAAAATTTATGTACTCACAAAAACCTATACAAATATATGGCGGTAAGATGAAGTTTGCGGCAAATAAATATAGTTTGCAGAGAATATACGACGATCGGCTGTCAGAGAAAACTTCCGCGAAGCGAACAATGAAAGCTCAACATTTTATATCACAGATTTATTTTGGATACTCTGATATGACAGGAACAACATAAATATGGAACGTATAAACTTATTAATTAAACTTTTATTTTTATATTTGCATATCCATACTAATAAAATAATTAAAACCACCAAAAATGGCTTGAGAGTTAATATAAATATAAAGGTCTGCGCATAAGAGAGACTATTGCACTTGGGATTTTAGTTCATCAAAATTTGCTCGTTATGACTTTTCAACTTCCCTAAGTTTACTCAAGAAAATCCATTCCAAACTATTTCATTTAACCCCATTAATATTTAAACTTCTTAAGTAAGCTCATTCAGCTTAAAATCAACTGCCCTAGATCTTAATAAGCGAACATATGATCTTGACTTTACATCCATTATTTGAAAAAGTTCGTAGTTTAATTAATTTTTCGAATGTTTATTCAATTTCAACCTTAAAGACTACTAAATAAAGTTTGATTTTGTTAAGCCGAATTTAGACGCCACTTAGTTCGTGCAGTTTTAATTGAAGAAATTTTTCAATGGAATGAAATCTTAAAAGAGGATATATAGTTATGAATAATTCTATCCAGAGAAAATAGAGAGACCATTAACCGATTTCCTTCGGTTATCTACCTGCTCGAGTAAAAAATATTCTACCTTTTTATTTTTTAGAGAGTGAATGGTGACTATACGCTCAACTTTAATGTTGTTTTGTTTGCGCCCGACATTTTTTCAGCGTTTCACAGTCGCTGAAATGCTACAAAACTGTTTTAACGACTGCTTAACCACTGGTTTTTATTGAAACGTAAACAATGTACCATCTTTGAAACGTAGATTTTCTTTAAACATCTATTTTCACTTATGAATTTCGTTTTCAATGAAAGAAGAATGAAAGAAAAAATGGAATCGTTAACGTTGCGCGTTTTATTACACAGTTTATTTTTGTTTATTTAACTTTTTTTAATTAGTAGTGTGTTACGGAATAAAAATACTATTTATATTTATTATGAATCTGTTATGAATCTAAATTCCTATGAAAATCGTCATTCCTTTTTTGATCTTGATCGTAGTAAATAATATCTATTATTAAACGCAATCAATATATTAATAAGATTGACACTATAAAGAAATACTTGTATAAATAGGCAAGAAACAAAACCATAAAATAAATTTAAAATTTTTAGAGACATTAGAGTAGAAAATGATAATAATAATAATCTACGTACCTTGGGAGAGCTTTGGGCCGGCTCGACCGGAGTGATACCACGGCCTCACAGAAAACCGGCGTAAAATGACGCATGCGTCGTGTTTCGTTTGAGTGAGGGTACCGGAGGCCCAATTCCCCACCCCTTCCCCATTCATTCATTTTGTAGCTCTTTTGGTGTTGCAAATGTACATGGGCGACAGCATTCACTTACCATCGGATGTTCTGTCAGCTCGTTTGCCGCCCTATACCATAAAAGAAATCTAATAATTTTGTTGTAAATGTTACATGCCTTGTTACATGCCATGTCAAATTAAAAAGGCAAGTAACAAAACAATAAAATTAGCAGCAAATAATAAAATAATAGGTATAGAGATAACTTTGAACGCTCAACATGCGAAACCACATTTCATACAATACAGTTACTATGAAAAAGTTTTTTAATAAAACCGCACGTTCATAACATGTTACGCTAGACTGGCAATTTTAAAAAGTCCTACAAAATAACATTAAACTCAACATTTGAAAAAACAGAGTCGTAAAAAGTATATGAAACAGTTGAATGAAGTTGAAAAGTTTTTTTTTGTTTCATTTTTTATGCAATATGTAACAATTAGTCATATAGTATTTTTATTATATTAAGCCCGTCATAGACTTAGATATAATATATTTTAATATACCGTACTATCGTATATATTATAGCAAGCTACCGCACACTGAAAAATATATATTTTGCCTTT
>DVTA01000310.1:0-10082 GCA_018233265.1 Junonia stemosa | reverse complement strand
CCTCTCCCGTGCGTTGCTCTGCTCGTGGCTTGCGGAGCCCATCTCAGGGGGGCGAAGAATGGTCTCGCCCTCCCTTAATAGAGTTATTAACAATAATATATAATGACTTAAGAAGAAAGGTTAATAATTCCAGTTCAGACGTGACATCTTGTAACTTATGTTATTTTCCGTTTGCACTTAATAGGTATCACGTCTAGAAAGACGACATGAAAACATACATACACATGTAGAAAAATTCAAAGGCTTATAATGTTAAATCGTATCAAGAATATGTTTATGTGCATAAAACAAAGGCTGGCTAAATATTACGAGATTAATATACCTATAATTGAATTTTATATCATACGATATCGACAACTGGACCCTTATTCTTAGCTAAGTCAAAACGTATTTCTATGTTGAAACACGTTATTGCCTTAAAAAACCGTATACTCAATGACATTGTGAAATTGAAAAGTCACGTTACGTGACGCGTTCCATGCTGTCAAATAAAATCGATTCAAGATTTTTTAATTAAGAAATTAATTAAAAATAAACCGGTAACCTTTTTTGAAAGATTGTTAATAGAAATGGATCGTGGCATCTCCAAAAAGACAACAAAACGTGTGCTAACAAAATACCGTTTTAAGAAGACGTAACGTGCCATGGTAAGATTGCTTGACAAGCACGATATTACGTCATCCGTTTTGGGCACGTTACGTATCGTGACATAGAGAATACGGGCTCTGGTTATTTATTAGTACTATAATATAAATGTTTATAGGTTTTTATATCGATAGAATCATTACGAAATATATTCCAAAAATTCTTCCCATAATTTGCACCATCAGATCAAATGAGTCAACTCTATAGTCATCCTCAAATCGATGTAAGCTCTATAGTTTTAATACATATTTAAATTTTTGAGCTGACTCCCTTTTGTTATAGAGGTGCGATGTATAGGTTCAAACTTGAATTATAAACTTTTGTAAAACTCTAAAAATCCATAGCTTGCAAAATTTGTAAAATAATTCCGGCAACATATAAAAATGAATTGTGATCTTTACTTCCAGGTATACAAAGTTCATTATCGAGTGGCCGCCCTTCGAGTACGCGGTGCTGCTTACCATCATCGCCAACTGCGTGGTGCTGGCGCTGGAGGAGCATCTGCCCAACGGCGATAAGACCATCTTAGCACAGAATCTGGTGAGATATCCTTTCTTAGTATTAAAATCTCATGATGAATAGACGATAACAATAATCAAAAATAATGTAAGGTTAAATTAAATTACAGTAAATTGTTAACTCTTTTACAATCAGTGTACAATTCGTATGGAAATTGTGTCAAAATTTTACCACTTTAAACAAATCACAATTACACTATTATTGAGTTAAAAGTATTGTGTTTGTATTTTGTTGTATGAGCACTTGTTTAACGCTCCAAGAGAAGGGCATAGAATACAAAATTATATTTATGGTCCCTTCAACTTTTAATGTCTAATGTTAATGTAAAATGCTACAGGTACCTATTTTCTTGAACGTATACCTATTTTAGTACTAAAACATGTACTTATTGTTCAGAAAGCTTTCCTCAATATTTCTTTTACTACTACGTATTTTATTTACAAAAACAATTTTTTGTTAATTACAATGCTTACAGTCCACTTTAAAGTTCATAATTAATTGTAATAACAATGAAATAGTGTTGAGCGACAAACATTAATTTTCTTTTTTATTTGTTTCAGGAAAAGACCGAGGCGTACTTTTTAGGGATATTTTGTGTAGAAGCCTCGTTAAAAATTTTAGCCTTAGGTTTTGTTTTACACAGGGGTTCTTATCTTAGAAACGTTTGGAACATCATGGATTTTTTCGTTGTAGTAACTGGGTAAGTAAACATTGAAATTATTTTATACGTAAAACTTAGATAATCTTACCTGAAACCTTTAAATGAACAATCATAGCATTGGAATTAGTGTCGATGAGATTAACATTGGAATGCATGAATCTCACAAAAAGGACTCAAAAATTATTCAAAGATTGAATAAAGAAGATGTTTTAATGTAAATCGCACTCAATTAGGTGATTGATAGTAAGTTAGGTGTGAAGGGGCCTTTACTGAAACATTCGATAACAAAAACTAGGTCGATGACGATTTTCGCCGAATACAACGTGGACGTTGACCTGCGGATGCTGCGCTCGTTCAGAGTGCTCCGCCCTCTCAAGCTCGTCTCGCGGATACCAAGTAATTCACAGTAATTGGCGAAAAGTTCAATAAACTACCTTATTATATTGTATAGAACGTTCTGGCTAGATGTGGTCGATGGATCTTTTTTGAACGTAGATGACACAGCGCTAGTTTTTGAAAATAGAACTTTTACATTTTTAGTGAGAGAACGTAGCATCGATTTCTTGCCATTTGAGAATCGTTATAGATGAGTGGTTTTCGATTTTTTGTGATTTATTGTCGATGCTAAATGTACTTTGGATTTCGGTTATTACGTGTTGCATAATAGATAACATTTATTACATTGTGTATTGTTATTTTCAAATAAAACTCTAACGTAAGAATTTAGCTAAACACAATTACTTAGGTGTGAATAAATATGTCATAGTTTAAATTTTGTAACGTTTAACATGTGATTAGTTTAATAAAAATGTAACTAGAGAAAATACTTAGATCGTAGATAATAAGCTAGTGACTCTTGTTGTGTTAAAGATGTGGGAATATGGTTCTGAAGTTTAAACTAATACCGGTTTTGTTTTCGTAGTTGTCACGAGCCTTTCACGAGCATATTCCTCAGTAGTAATTTTATTATTAAGTTAGTTGCTAGTTCAAGCTATAGTATCGAGTGATATGTGTTCGGCAGTATCATCACGCAGCTGCCAATCGCGCCCGCCGACGTCGACTTCAGGACCTTGCGTGCCATTAGGGTGCTGAGGCCCCTTAAATTAGTATCGGGCGTTCCTAGTGAGTTCTAGAACATTCTTAGTTTAGCATTGGTAGATTCACCTTATAGTCACTGTTGCGTAACTTGGACGTAATTCGATTTTCACTTTTTCATGAAATTGACCATTAAAAACGTAATATTTCTTTAAGCTTATTCATTACACCGCACATTTTTAACATTGAACACGGATGGCGTGACTTCCTTGAAACTCATAATATGGAAACAAAGAATTTTGTATCAAATTATGCAACAGTATAATCACATGTTCTTGTGCACGATCACTGTAATTTTTCCATTTGTTGGCTTTTTAATGTTTATTGTATCGTTTATTTTACATTCATTACTCTTATCTTAACGTTGTCGTGTTTGATCCTAAACATCTAGTTTATAACTAACTCTAACATCGTTATCATTCAACGTTTTCTACACGCTTATTCAAATTGGCTTAATTTTATCATCATTGGTGTAAGACACTTCGATAATATCAAAATTAACAAAATCCAATCATCTAACTTCACAATTAATTGAGTGCCTCAACAGGTTTTAATTGGTGGTCCCACAATTTCTGGTGGTACTATGATTATAAGAGTATTTTGTATGCAGGTTTACAAGTGGTATTGAAGTCGATCATCAAGGCGATGGCTCCGTTGCTGCAGATCGGCCTCTTGGTGCTTTTCGCAATCGTCATATTCGCTATCATAGGCCTCGAGTTTTATTCTGGGGCGCTACATAAGACTTGTTATAGCTTAGAAGATATTAGTAAGTACATGAATAATTTACTGCTTATATCACATACCGTCAAGACTTAAGGTTAACACATTTGCATAATGTATTTCTACTTGTGGAAGTTATTTGCTAATTTAAATTTATGTCAGCTTTACTATTCTACTTTGGAAAAAGTACCAAAGTTAGTACCTCGTGGTAAACAAGCAAACTTGTGCTACTTTGTGCTTCGACCATAAATTACAAGTACTGACCTAGTTGCTAGGTAGCGGTAATATTGGCAATTTATGGTGCGAATTCTATCCAGTTTGTACACACGATTTTTTTGTAGTTGAATTACTAAATATCGTCTTAATATTCATTCGTTTCATGTTAATTTGTATACCTTTAAATAAAAATATTGTACCCTTAACAGACGTACATAGAAAACAAAAAACGCATCTACTGATGCTATAGAAATATTGAAAAAGTTTATAACTTTTTAAACTAAAGTCTTAGGACTTCAGCATAAGTTCCTCTTGTGGAGATTTCTAACTTATACAGGTCCCTTTTAACTAAGTTTTATTGCACTTTCATAAACTCTTTACATTTCCTAATTGACTCGATCGTTATTTTAAACAGAAAGACAGTTAACAAAATTCCAATCATCATTCAAATTATCAACAATTAAACAATCTTATCACGTTACTATCATTACACAAATGTTACCTATTCTATTATATCATTACATGGACGTGTGAAGTTAATTATGAAAAGACAATACAACGACGGCAATACATCAACAGATGAAATAGTAAACGATGGCGAATCTCCAACACCATGCAACGCGGACAACGAAACGCTCGCGCCGTATGGAGCGTACGTTTGCACTTACGACAAGAGCACGTGCCTGGAGAAGTGGGAGGGTCCCAACAGGGGCATCACCTCCTTCGACAACATCGGCTTCGCCATGCTCACCGTCTTCCAGTGCATCACCATGGAGGGCTGGACCGCCATCCTCTATTGGGTTCGCACCATAATGCACTAGCTTTCAAAATAGTCCCTTCCTTATTTCAAAGCTCCCAAAACAATGTACTTGGTTAACAATAGCGGATAAAAGAGCCGCGTTTGAAGTTTTAATCAGTCTTTATTGTTCTAAATTGTTGCTTTTTCATTGAAAATATTTTCATTTACGATGAAATACAGATAGTTCTGATTGAAATGGACAAATACTGTGTATTTTTTCAACTTTCGATTTCATTTTGATGAATGCAGTATTAAAATCTTCAGTTATAAATTACGTTTACTGATTTACTTTATTATAATTGACACATTTAAATTACTTCTTTAAATGTGTGTTGTTTCAGACAAATGACGCGTTAGGTAGTACATTCAACTGGATTTACTTTGTGCCTCTCATAGTATTGGGTTCATTCTTTATGCTCAACTTAGTTCTCGGTGTTCTTAGCGGGTAAGTGTCTTATTACCTATTACCATCATTTATCATCTTAAACGTATTTGCGTTAAGGTTTCTTTATGTTTTTTTAACAATATACAAAATAAACAGAGAATTCTCAAACGAGAGAGGCCGTGTAGAACGTCGTGCTCAATTCCAAAAGGAAAGAGCGCGGCAAATGTTCAACGCAGACTTTAATGGTTATATTAATTGGATAACGGAAGCAGGTTGGATGTTGTATTCGGTGTGGGGTAGGCTACTTAAAGTGCTAGTTTTTGGATTTATAAAAATATATGGTTGTGGTAAAAATTGTTTTTAGGTGCTAAAATGTAAACGATGCCAGAAAATATTATTTTTAATTTTCAATTTAGTTTAAGTGTTCAAATCATTTCATTTGCCATGTACATATATTCACAGTACTGCTAAAGACATTAATAATATTAACTAAGTAACCATGTTTGTAATTAAAACAGAAATATCAGTCACATGATCATCACATGTTTAATGCTAATAAGCGACCATAAACCATGTAGTTTAAACTCATTGCTAGATTGTATCATGATGCTGTATTTTCAGTGAATTCGCTAAAGAAAGAGAGAAAGTAGAAAATAGACAAGAATTTCTTAAAATAAGAAGACAACAGTTACTAGAGAGAGAACTCAATGGTTACGTTGAGTGGATTTGTAAAGCAGGTAAGTTTTAATAGTATGAAAAAACTATGAAAAATATGAATGATTTTATGAACAAAAATGGTTTATAATGTGTTTCAGAGGAAGTTATATTAGCAGAAGAAAGGACGACAGAAGAAGAGAGAATGCACATAATAGAAGGTAAAGACGATAAAAACATAGTTAAGACATTTGTTAGTATTTTACAGTCAAGAGGAATTAGTAGTTCTTACATTTTATGGAACAATGGTTATTAACAATGAACAGCTTGCTAACTAGCTAGAAATTTTCTGTCTATACATTGTACGGAAAATTTATATTTTTTCAGATGACGACTAATAGAAATTATTTTGTTATTCATTTATTCGGTAATATGATTATTTACTCTGTTTACTTCATTATATGTGTATATTTTATAGCTCGGAGAAGAGCAGCAGCAAAGAAAAAGTTAAAAAACTTAGGAAAAAGTAAAAGCACAGATACAGAAGAGGAAGAACAGGATGAGGATTGCGGTGATGACGGTCAGTATGAAACCCTTCACGCTATGCATATTATTGTTATGTCGTGTGTTATGTAGATGACGTTATCGGGACATTTTATTTAATAGAACAAAAATAGAAAGTAAATTTTCTTTAGTTGGTCAAAATAGAAAAAATTCTAAATTCGATATTTAATTTTTTTCTAATTCTTCCGTATATGATAGTCAACGTCTTAAAATTTATCAGCTACAACATATAGAATTTCCGTAGGGTTTACCTGTGATTAATGTACATAGTATCTGTTCTTATTAGCTATTACCAATATTGTATAAAATAATGAATGTTGCATGTCGTTGTCTTTCAATACTTGAATCTTGTACTCATTCATTTCCATGCGTATTCGTACTCTATTTGTGTGTTGGTTGTTTACAGTTCCAAAGAAAAAGCAAGGTATGGGATCAAGCGTGACGCTGGTAGAATATTCCTTTTCATCTTCTTTGTAGTCGATCTAGTTTAGATCTAGCCTTAGGAATAGCGTACCCTGATCCCTTTAAACGACAACCATACGTTCCCATTTATGTTTATGTTCTTAGATTTTATTTCATTTAGTGAGCAAGGTTTCCGTTATAGTAAATACCTAGCTATTATCCAATTCCTAAAGCTTGATAACCATAATGTTGACTTGTTAAAAGTTACCTTGAAGCGTAACGTTAAAAATAATACGATGAAAGCAAAATATAACATGTCCCAGCGGATGGGTAGTTAAGATTTATGCGCAATAAATATCGGATAGCGACTCCGGTAGAATTTCGATAGCCCTGGAAATCCAATTACTGGCCGTTCAGTGCTATTAATATTTTAAACATACAATTTACTATGATTAGGTAAAAAGCTAGGTTTATAGTTAAAAAAAAGTGATAAGTCACTCAAGCACAGTATTTAAAAATGAGTAACAATTAGTTGCTTATCGTAAAATTGAGAATTTGTTTGCTTTACAAGTAATAAATTTTCAAAAAAATTAGCGAACCTTCTTAGTTATATTATATATGACCCTAAATTAATTCGAATCACTGGAGATTAAACAAAAGAAAGAATCTAATCTTAATCAATAAGGCAAATCTAATTTAAAATCGTGCATAATACTTCACAATAAAAACCAGCTTAAATATTTAAACCTAACTGAAAATATTTATTTAATTTAGAATAAAATAGATTTCTACTAATAACAAGAGCACATTAAGATTAAATGTTATTGTATGCCGCAGGGTTTTTGAAAAGCAAAGCCCGCTCCGCCGGTAAATGTGCGGACTTCTGGCGAGCGGAAAAGAGGTTTCGTTTCTGGATAAGGCACACGGTGAAGACGCAGTGGTTTTATTGGTTCGTCATCGTCCTGGTGCTCTTCAACACTATATGCGTAGCCGTTGAGCATTATAGACAACCTAAGTGGCTTACTTCATTTTTATGTAAGTACTGGTGAACACATCGAACCTCGTATCGCCTTACGTTCTTTAATTTTTAAGTTTTTTAAGAAAAAAAATTCAGGCCATTTTGAAAATACTCCTCTCTCCGTACTCGTCTCTACTTCAGGAATATTGTAGAAAAAATAATTAGCGAAATCGGTTCAGCTGTTCTCCAGATTTCCACTTACGAGTAGCAACACGTTCAGCGATTAATCTTTATATATAGAAGACACTAATCCAATTCTATAATATTTTGTTTTTGCTATAAATAATAATTGATTTCTCTTCTTTCAGACTATGCCGAATTTGTGTTCTTGGGGTTATTCATGATGGAGATGTGGGTGAAAATGTATGCCCTCGGGCCGCGGATTTACTTCGAATCATCTTTCAATCGCTTCGACTGTGTTGTCATATCTGGCTCCATCTTCGAAGTGGTGTGGTCAGAAGTAAAAGGCGGCTCTTTCGGTCTCTCTGTTCTTAGGGCGTTGAGACTGTTGAGGATATTTAAGGTCAGATATTAATTTTTTTTGCCACACAATTTCTAATACTCCTGATTTCTTGGTAAGTAATAATTACTTATTATATTTTTCAGGTCACAAAATATTGGTCGTCGCTACGCAATCTTGTGATATCTCTTCTGAACTCAATGAGATCTATTATCTCGTTGTTGTTCCTTCTATTCTTGTTCATTCTTATCTTTGCTCTACTTGGGATGCAATTGTTCGGCGGTCAGTTCAACTTCGAGGAAGGTACACCGCCGACCAATTTCAATACATTTCCGATCGCGCTGCTTACTGTCTTCCAGGTACCTTAGATTATTTTCATTAAAATACCATTTCAAATTGAAAAGTAAGAATTATATCTAATTGGTATTTTTTGTGCCCAGATTTTAACGGGTGAAGATTGGAACGAAGTGATGTACGATGGTATACAATCTCAGGGTGGTATACAGAGAGGCATGATCTACTCGCTATACTTTGTCATTCTTGTGTTGTTTGGTAACTACACTCTTCTGAACGTGTTTCTTGCCATCGCCGTCGACAACTTGGCTAACGCTCAGGTAAGAAATAAGAATTAATTATGCAACAGAATTGCTTTGGTCGATCTAAGGGTATTTTGTTCTGTCAATTATTGGTTACATCGATACTGTTGACGGTGTTGATTGACCAAAGCGAGATCTGTTGTGACCATATGACTGTGATATTTATATAATGTTGTGTGTCAACGTCAATGCTCACTTGTAAATTTGACGCTGCTTTTCGTGTAAACGCAATTTATATTTACAGGAATTAACAGCAGCTGAAGAAGAGCAAGTCGAAGAAGACAAACAAGCAGTAAGTAGTCAGTCTTATCATTTAACCCAAACTAATAGTTTAACTGGCTGTAAATATCTATTACGCAATAGTTGATATCAAAATAAGATCACATGTTGTACTCTGCAAAGGTAGTTGTGAAACTGTAAACTATAAAGTTCTACTTCATACAACATCATCTTTTTCAACAAAATAGGAATTGGAGAAAGAGATGGGTGCTTTACACGCGGTGGATGGAACACCGTCTCTTAACGTTAGTCAATCTCCAACAAGTAGGAAGGTAAAGCAGAGCTAAGCCGTGCTTGAACTACGATGGTTGTGGTAGCTTAAAATATTGTTGACCAGTTGAAAACTCATGTCATAATAATGATCTTACTCTGCTACTAAGAAGTGGTATCAAATCATTTTAATTAGTAGCCATGTATCATAATGCTAGTTCATCATGGTTATAGTTCAGCAATATTGTAAGTTTAGTCGTCGATGGATCAATGTTGCTTCTGTGGGCCGAATGTCAAAAGGAGTTTATTTCAATTCGAACGTTTTCATTATAGATGCCAGAGTTTAATTTCTAGGAAGTAATTGTCTCGTCAATGTTTTCAGTTTTCGGTCTAAACCGAACAAGCTAAATTTTAATGATTTTATATTTTTGCTTTTTTTATTGATTGGACTTTTGGACACGACTGTTTGTATTCTTCAATTATACTATAGCAATGCATGTTTGATATGCAATGAAGTTTTATATACCTTCTTAATGTTATTGAATAAAAAAATGTGTAACATTGTAATCTTACAACTAGTACCTACAAAATGATATATTTGAAGACAAAATATCATTTGCACTGAGATAACTTTATTTATAAAGAATAAATCATTCAATTTGAATTAAAATTACTAATTACATTTTAGAACAAAAAGAAAGAAGAGGCCAAAAAAGATGAAGAAGAGATACCAGATGGACCAAAACCAATGCTGCCATATTCGTCCATGTTTATTTTGTCACCTACTAATCCGTAAGTTGAAAGATTTTAGTATAATATATTAATTAATACTAATTAACTAATTAGATAACTCATTATT
>DVTA01000309.1:0-10089 GCA_018233265.1 Junonia stemosa | reverse complement strand
TAAAGTACAATTGACAACCCTAACTACAAGATTAGGGGTACCGGTTACGTTGCGATATCTTTAGTCTAAATCGTAAAGATATTTATATAAATAAGTAATCAATAATTATGTTATGTAATGAAGTTGTAACAAGTCTGCAGTTATGTATTAACGTATGTCCGCGACTTCTATATCACTCTTATTTTGTAGGGCTGGCTTTTTTGCAAGAAAATAACGCATTAAGCGCTCGTTTACGTGTCTATTTACATTTTGTCTGATTTTTGTCTGACATTTGGTGAACATTTTTTGCAATTTGTCTTCATATTTTTGAAGGATAAATTACCCATATAAAAGACTTAGATTACTCCTTTTCTAGTATGTATGTTGTGTTTTCTTGACCTTTAAGACATTACTTTTTAAGAAAAATAATAGTCAATAATTTACTCTAAGATTCTACTAATACATGACATTAGGAATGTAGAAATATCATTAAAAATATCTCTCATTTTAAAACATAACTTACTTCTTCTGAAATTAGAAGAGGAATTTACGAACTTACAAAAAGACCGAAAACACAGACAGACATTGCAATGTCTTTATATGTATAGAACGAAACAAAGTAACTGTCAGAAAGCCCTCAATACCCGCCGGAGCAAACACAGCATTAACTTAATAACATAGACATGACCTTGCACATAATTACCACTTAACAGATAACTAACAAGTTAGATTGCCATCTATCCTAATCTATATTTATCTATCTTTGCTGTTAATACTGACGATGATTGACTGTTCAATGAATTGACTGTGATAGAGACGCACTTTCTATTAGATAAACGATACGTTAAGATCCGTTCTTTAAACGGTAACGAGTGCTTTGCTCTTTTATGTTTACTTTTAGTTTTAAATTCTTTGAAATTGATTTAGTTTTTAAAAACATATAAAACCTCTTTAAACGTGCGGCATACGTATCAACCCTTAAAAGCGAGTAAAATTGATGTTATCAATTAAAACAATAAAAACTGTAATACAATATATTACGACCTCGTTAACATAGCTCCTCGGCCAAGTGCAGCCACAGAAATAGCCAATTCAATGTTAGGGTCAAGTATCTAAGTCTAAGTAATACAAACATTTATTTATAAAAGCATGGGCAAACATTTTCGCAAGTAACCTGTGCTACTGAACAATAGAAATCTTATTTCGTTTAAAAAAATAATACGTGTGGTAGATTTTTTTAAAGATATTTACTTATGAGACGAACAAAAGTCCTAAGTTTTGTGTAAACCTATGCTAACCACGGGACTTAATCTAATGCATAGCAAAACAAGAGTAATTTCGCAGATTTGGGTCTAAGAACATCGGTTAAGATGTTCTACACACTACATTAATTAATATCATACATTAAGTACAGAAAGAATTATTAGATATAAGGTATATAGACATTCTCATTATTAGTTAATAGTTACAAAAGTATATACATGTATATTTTTATACTACCGAATCGCTTGTAAATACGTACTTCGTTAGAAGAAAACATGGTAATTTCAAACAATTAAAGAGCATGCTAAATTCAAGCACACTTTTTAGCATCCTGTCTATCTGTATATTTAAACTCATTGCTGCCCGCGGCGAAGATTACGCCAACTACGTAAGAAAGGCTGTCAATCCGAAATCGCCTTGAGTTGCGAATAACACGATCATATTCACGAGGACAGGGGTTACCGTTAGCGAGTTCAAATTACATAAATGTTTGCAAAATGTATGTCGAATGATAATGCTCTAGATATATCATAATGGCATTTAGGTGTGGTCGTAACGAGTAAAAATGATTTTGAGATTAGCGAATGTCGTAAGAATTCCGTCTCCTTGGGGTGTGTGGGTATAGGATCTATGGTAAATGGTAGAAGTGGTTATACTAGCTATGATATTGGACAATATGATAATGACATCGACAATGCATTATTAAATATTCTAGAAAACATTCTAAATATGATAGTAGAAATACTTTAAAAGGTGATTGTACAATAATAATCGTTAATTTTATTATACTTATTCGAAAATAACCAGACAAATCGTGACCTAACCTGAACTGAATATCATATTTGTTCAATTGTCATCATTCAATTGTTCTCATCATCTGATAAAAAGAGCTTTTTCATAGAGATGCACCACGATATCACTGAAACTATAACACCTAGAGACTTGCATTAGTTATCCACAAAGAATTTTACATTCCACCACTACAGGGGTAAAAACATACGTTTCTACACAAGGTTGAAAGACAAAACTGCTGCTTTTATATTCTTAAGATACTTTTTTTTCAATCGGCTTTCCCAAAACCTTTCAAACACAATAACCTACCTTCTACCTTTTTTATCTAAAATACTCAATTCATAAAGGATATATTTCCCCAGATGGCGATAACCTGTAACTGCCCGATGTCGCAGCCGGGCCCCACGCTGGCGTCTACGTGCGGGGGCGGCGCCTTCATGCTGTTCATGGGCCTGCTGGAGGTGTTCCTTAGGAGCCAGTGCGACCTGGAGGACCCGTGTGGGAGAGCACAGGTAAGACGTCAATATGAACCTTTGAGTAGTTAGGAACTCGACTATAGATAGTGCGGTCACTTATTTTATTAGACCCAATAAAAAATCGTGACATGAAGTGGCCTATAGTTTAATTGACTGCAGCAATTGTTCAGGTTGTTGAATGAATGGGTTCAAATCCTGTGACACATGTTAAGAGTTTAAAATCTACAGTAACTTTTTATTGGGTATTACTCTTTAAAAACTATTGTTATATGAAGTAATAACTCACTACAACTGTTTTGTAAAGACAAACGAATCTACGCTCTTTCAGTCACAACGCAACATTACAATTTAACTAATAAGAGCTTCTTCGATAAACGATCTAAACGACGAAAGTTTCTGATATAATGCAACTCAATAATTTAAGCATAGACAATAAATCCTAAACGTCAAGTAAAATTCGTCACAAATCAGCTGAACGGGAGAAAACAGCGAACGTTACGTCAAACGCACTCTACCGGGTCGCGGTTCGTATCGACCGCAAATCAGCCGGCGGCGGTCGTTTCACCTGTATGTGCAGATCGTTTCCGAAATTGTGCCTTGAATATGTTGAATTGCTAAGCAATGCAATTTAAACTTGATCTAAAGATAATAGTATGGTCGATGACTCCATGAATCCAAGAAGGTTTGACTAGAAGAACCCTTATAGTAATTATGATTGTTGGCTTAATGTGATGTCAAGAAAACTTTGACTTTCGCACTAGCGCTCTTAAAATGTCACAACTTAATAAATATGACGTCATAATAATGACGTTATCTGAAAGTATTGTCAAATAATACTGGACGGACGTTTTATGTTCGTCGACGACGACTGACTGACGATATATTAGCTTAATGCTTAGCCTACGTACTATCAAAATAAAATTTATATGGTTTATGTTACTCTGATGAAGCTGAGCTCATTTGAGCTACATTACTGCAAAGTTTCATAGTAAACTGTTTCGTAGTTATGCCTTAAAGAACTACAAACATCCCTCCATCCGCCCTGTATTATATTTATAGGTATTAGTATTACTATCAGTAATAAGATAAGATTATTTTTAAAACTTTTCAATCAATCATTAGTCAATCAATCAAATAAAATCTTAAACTATGCAAGAATGATCATGCAACAAAAAACTTTAGAACTATGTGATTATATCACAAGTGCACTACAGGAAATAAGTTGGAATGTTAATTGATAGAAATAAAGTAAAAATAATGTAGTTGTTTCTGTTTTTATGTAGGTAATTAATCGAAATTTCTATGCACATAACTGACATAACTTCCTGCGTCTATTTTTGTGACTTTTAACCCAAAATGATGGAATTGATGATGAAATTAACGATAACTACCGACATAAATTTTCAAAAAGATTACATAGTACTAAAACATTTATGTATGTTAATACATCAGTTACTTTATTAACTAATGAAAGTAAATACACTTCCGATTACTATTTTACACTTTTCTGAAAAAATATTTATTTTAAAATTGTATTCTGAACAATCAACAAAATTAGAATAGTTTTATATGTTTAATAGTTTAAAAACATATTAAAACTATAATCTCCCAAAATTTTACTATAACCTTTTTGATGACATGTAACCGTAAAACGTACACATATCTTAAACGTAAACAATAAATATGTATAAGTATGTTCAGTAATTACATCAAAAATATATTCTGGATTCTGTAAAAAGCTCTGTTTAACAAAGAAATGAGTTAATTTTAACTAGTCTTATTCGATGTTACACTCACGCTCTCAAAGCAATCTCGCCTAGATAATCGTGCGAACAAATAAATATAATTGCATCTTTACTGCAATATGTTGCATATTAAAAACCGTATCTGTACTGGAAATTAATTAAACAATTCCCAGGAAGTTTCTAGACGGAAATGAAGATGGAATGAGCATTAAATGATATTACACTTTATTATAAAATGTCTAATAAATTTATGTAATATTTTATCGTGATAGCTCTGCAACTTTCAACTTTTTATTACAATGTTCTTTAAGAAATAGTTATAAGAATCTATTCTTCAGATGAATAATTGAGACACCACTTATTTATTATGAGAATAAAAATTATATAAGGCACTATTATATTAGTCACATCCATATCCCGTCAAAGAATTTTTCGTCTTAAAATTTTTAAATGAAGGAGAAAATTCAGTATTATTTTATGAGTATTTAACTCGTAGATAAACGTTTAAATAAGAGTTTTCTGAAACGAAATTGAACTCCTTTTGAATAACGAGATTGCTGAAATTTATTATGTAGAGATTTTCGGATCTAGCTTATTCTTATGTCCGAACTCGTGTTGAGTTGTTGAGTTTCATCGAAAAGAGCTTCAAACTAGGTATTAAAGATATTATTAAAAATAAACAATTTTCCAGTATCGTCGTCACATGGACTCGGTGTACGACTTCATCGTGGTGGGCGGCGGCTCCGCGGGCTCCGTCGTCGCGTCCAGGCTCTCTGAGGTGCCGGAGTGGAGGGTCCTATTGTTGGAGGCCGGTAATGTACCTAGTTACCACAATTATATTGCTGTGATGGTTATACAATATACACGCACATGCCATTGAAAGATCGTATCGTAAATAACAATTCGAATTCTCCAAAGTTTACACGGCTAAAGTATTTTTTGGATTTCATTAATAATTTTTTAGAAAACCAGCAATAAAACGCGTGGAATCAAGGTCTTAACCTTCCTAAAATGAAAGAGCCTCTATCTAGAGTAATTTATGTTGTCATAAGTCTTATTCTTTCTCTATATTTAAAGCAATAGGTCTAATATGGTTCACGACTCATGCTTCATGCATAGGTGCAAAAAAACAGTCTTTTAATAACCAACATATCTCCAGGTTTCGACGAGCCCACAGGAGCTCAAGTGCCGTCAATGTTCCTCAACTTCATCGGGTCGAGCATCGACTGGGGATACCACACGGAGCCAGAACCAGCTGCTTGTCTTGGAGAAAAGGATAGAAAGTGCTACTGGCCGAGAGGAAAGGTACCTTTTATCTTTGTTTCATCTATATCTGGTTTTACTTATATTATATTTATATTGTGTATTCGCTGGGCTGTTATGTTCCATTCAGTCTAGGAAAAGCAACTGATAATGAACTAACTTGTCAATTTATTTCACGTCAATATGTAAAGAACTTTGAGTAATTTACGAATGTTCGTCATATAATATTGTGTTTGCAGAGGGTTTTTAAAGAATTTCATATATTTTAATGAAATTTTAAATCTCCAAATACTCAATTCGAATGATTTTTTACTGTATTCGTAATTTGATAAAAAATTCTATGGAATTTACCAATCTAAAAACCCTTTCAGCCGATAAAATAATTTGAATCTTTACACAAATAATGAATACGAGGTAAAAAATTTGAGTCAGAATTTTAAGTCGGTTAAATAAGTTGTGCTATCAACTATACTATTTCCTATTAACATTTCAGGTACTAGGCGGTACATCAGTAATGAACGGCATGATGTACATGCGAGGCTCCCGCAAGGACTATGATGACTGGGCAGCAGCAGGCAACGAGGGCTGGTCCTACGAGGAGGTGCTCCCCTACTTCCTGAAGTCCGAGGACAACAAACAGATCGAGGAGATGGACAAGGGGTACCACGCGACGGGAGGACCGCTGACTGTATCACAGTTCCCCTATCATCCACCTTTGAGTTATAGCATTATCAAAGGGGGAGAGGAGTTAGGTGAGATGAAACAGGAATTTCATATTAATCTATAATCCAAAGTAATTGCTCTTATTCGTTTTGAATGAATTTCAACACTTTCTATAAACAAAGTAGAATTTAATATCGAAGAAGCTTTGCTTCACTTGTTCTTTCCAATGACTATATAGAAAAAGGTTTTACTGTTATTCTTTCTGGAAATTCTGTAGGAAATAATTTTATGCCAATTTTATGAAAAAAAATCACTAAAGTATATTTCTAATTTCTGTATTTCCTTTTCATAATCAAATAATTCACCACACCACAAAGCCAAGTATAACAAATACAGAAAAAAAAAATAACACAACTTTTACACCAATTCCAGGCTACCAAGTCCGCGATCTAAACGGCGAAGTCCACACAGGCTTCGCGATCGCTCAGACCACGAACCGCAACGGGTCCCGCCTGAGCGTGGCGCGCGCCTTCCTCCGACCGGCCAAGAACCGCCCCAACCTGCACGTAATGCTCAACGCCACCGTCACCAGGGTGCTCATCAACCAGACCACCAGGCAGGCGTATGCCGTGGAAGTCAGGAACAGCTATGGCGGCACTGAAGTTATATTCGCCAATAATGAAATTATTTTAAGGTAAGGTTTATGGTTTTGATAATTTTCAATTGTCTTTATATTCCATTTTATAGACTAGGCTATTCAGATAAAAACCTCATGAACCCTGTGTCAAACATCTTTCTAACTGTATTATTTACCGCTTTTAGTAAACTTTTTAACATGAAATAAAATATTGGGACAGAGCAGGATTCAAATCCTGCTCAAATCCGTTTGAACCCGCAACTCAATCTGTGGCAGTGCTCTAGCCAGTAAAGTTAGAGGCCACTTCACACACTACGTCAAAAATGATGATGATAGTTAAGATATATTCGTCGACAACATTAATCTCATAATCAATTCTTCCAGTGCCGGCGCAGTAGCATCTCCTCAACTCCTTCAGCTTAGCGGTATCGGCGACCCAGAGGTTCTCTCTCGCGCGGGTGTCCGCGTTGTACACAAGCTCCCAGCGGTGGGACGCAATTTGCACAACCATGTAGCACACTTCCTGAACTTCCACGTCAATGACAATGACACGGCGCCGTTGAACTGGGCTACTGCTATGGAATACCTGCTGTTCAGAGATGGACTCATGTCTGGAACTGGTTTGTATAGTATTGTGTTCTTTCATCTCGTATACAAGCTCCCAGCGGTGGGACGCAACCTGCACAACCATGTGGCCCACTTTCTGAACTTCCACGTCAATGATAACGACACTGCACCACTGAACTGGGCCACGGCGATGGAATACCTGCTGTTCAGAGATGGACTCATGTCTGGAACTGGTTAGTTTTATATTTTGTTCTTGCACATCTTACACAAGCTCCCAGTGTTACGCAATCCGCACAACCATGTGGCCCACTTCCTGAATTTCCACGTTAATGATAATAACACGTGTAGTGTTATTATGATACTCTGAACGAATATGCCACGTCGATGGAGTACCTGCTGTTCAGAGATGGACTCATGTCTGGAACTGGTTAGTGTACTTTGTTCTTCCATCTGGTATACCAACTCCGAACTGTGTACCGTATGTGGAAATTGATAAAAACACAATATTTATTCTTATTAACTTTATAATAAATTTCTTAATAGAAAGAAAATTGTGCCGTAATTTTTTTGTTGATTTTGAGAATCCTATCTCAAATTATATTAATTTATTATTAATAGCATGTATTTATATTAGGCACGATAACCTATTCAATTGAAAATCTCAGGTATATCCGAAGTGACAGCCTGCATCAAGACCAAATATGCGAACCCGGAGGAAGACAACCCAGACGTGCAGCTATTCTTCGGCGGGTTCCTGGCCGACTGCGCGAAGACGGGGATGGTTGGGGAGAAGAAAGGTGATTTATATATTTGTTTGTTAGCCACTGTAGGTACCTAAGTCTTATCAAATTCGGTCAAGAAGAAGCGAACATATTTATGTGATTTACAATGGGCTGTACATCTTTAAAATTAAACTTACAATAGTGATATGACATGCATATATGTTATAACGAAAAATTACGATTCCAGGTGATGGAATGCGCAGTGTTCAGATGTTCCCTGCCGTCCTCCGACCCAAGAGCCGCGGCCGACTAGAGATAGCCAGCGCTGATCCCTTCGCCTACCCGAAGATATATGCCAAGTAAGTTGAAAATTTTACTGGATAGAGAAGAAATCCATTCGGAATTTAATAATTTGGATCTGTTTTTTTTCTTTGTGCAATTTATAGTCCTTTTAAATAGTTATCAAAAAAACTGTATTTTAATAATTATAAAAAATTTAGTAATAAAACTAAGTTAAGATAGAAATGGAGCAAAAATTACCATACAAGCAACATTATTTATGTAAAAAAAAAATTACAAAAAAGTCTACAAATTACATTTTTCCAGCTACCTAACCCATCCAGACGACGTCAAAACACTAATCGAGGGCATCAAATTCGCAATCAGACTGTCTGAAACGAAAGCGCTGAAGAAGTACGGCATGAAGTTAGACAAGACTCCAGTCAAAGGTTTGTTGCATTTTAAGGTTTAGTCTTAGACTCTTCGTGTTGTAAGTATATTTTGTACGGCATAAGGAATGGGTGTACTGTTGTCAAATATTCTAAGTTAGACTTTTAACCATAGATGAAATGCTCCATTATTACTATTGTGATTTACTCCCTATAACATCAGCTATCTACCAGTGAAAGACCCGTCAAAATCCGTCCAACGGTTCCAGAGGTTTGCCACCAAAAACAGACAACCAAACAGACAAATAAAATAAACTTTATGGTGCATGTGTCGCGTAAATATACTGCTTGCCTCTATGCTATACCCCAACAAAATCTGTTATAACAAATAAATACTTAAATTTTATTTATACATATATATATCTATAGGTTGCGAGAAGATAAAGTTCGGTTGCGACGCGTACTGGGAGTGCGCGGTGCGCATGCAGACGGCGCCCGAGAACCACCAGGCCGGCTCCTGCAAGATGGGGCCCAGAGGTGACCCCAGCGCTGTCGTGGACAACCTGCTGCAGGTAGTGCGGATGACTGTTTTGTTGGAAAAAGTGTCGAGCAATTTGGGTAGTTATGTTAGTTGGGTGAACAAGCCAATGTGAAGTAGGTATAGAATAGTAACAGCCTGTACATATCCCACTGCTGAGCATAGGCCTCTTCTCCTATTAATTGTGTAGCTTAAGCACCACGCTGCTCCATTGCGGGTTGGTGGATAAACAGGTGTCAGAAATTCTTCCAGCACATGCAGGTTTTCTCACGATGTTTTCCTTCACCACCGAGCTCGAGATAAATTTAAATAAAAATTTAGCACTTGAAAATCTAGCTGTGCTAGACAGGGTTTGAATCCGTGACCTTCGGTTTAGATCCATGTGTTCGCACCACTAGGCCATCTCGGCTCACATCTAATAGAAATACTATAAATGCTTGACTTATTCAAAAATTATAAAAAAAGGATAAAATTATAATAGAAACTTATAATTAATTTAAACCGCGTTTCTGTGATACAACACATATTACTATGAACAAAATATTAACACATTCGCTGCCCAGCTCATATGGCTGAAGAAGCATTAAATAAACCACATCCTATTATACCAATTGTAAGACCAAAACCTTCCTCTTCTATTGGGTAGAAGGATAACCAACCAACCGTATACAGTTTACTTTAAACATAATATACATAATGTTTAATATAACCCTCCCAACTCCAGGTGCAAGGCATCGACCGGCTGCGCGTGGCGGACGCCAGCGTGATGCCGGCGG
>DVTA01000308.1:0-10099 GCA_018233265.1 Junonia stemosa | reverse complement strand
GACTAAAAATTTTCATTTTGCAATTTCATTTTGAATTTATATCAATACAAATAAAAAATTAACACAAGCTATATTAGATTATTTGATGTGTTACATTAAATAGAATGGTAGGATATTAGGTACATATTTTTTTCTATCTAACTCAATATTTAAATATTATAAAATTTTGCTTCATTGGAAATTAAAAAGGGAGAGGGAAAATGTACAACAATATAAGGATTACTAATAAATCTTTGTATTCAATTTTTATTTCATTAATTTAGCTATTTAATTATGTATTTTTAGTGATTTTGTGAAATCGTATATTTTATCTATGTATTAATTTTTATCTTTAATATGCCGACAAATATAATAGTAACTAAAAATAAAGTAGTATTTATTACAAGTAAAAGTAGTATTTGTCATAATGAACAGAATAAAATGAAGACATATTTTTAAAAATGATTTATTTAAACAATAAATAACAATCACACATCACAATCACACACGCACAATTAAATAAATAATACCACACTATTTACATACATGGTTTCGAAAAACCTATTTGGTCTGTACCCGTTTGCTTGATCGACAAACAGACGGTTGTCGGGTTATCATCGTATATCGTTGTCCAATAGAAGACGTGAGGTTTTGACAGAATTTTTGGGCTTATTATATAAGAGGTCTTCTCGGTTTGGTCGTTTTCCTCACATGGTCTTCTCTTCTTCGAAATCTTCGAAGTCTTCTTTAGTGGTAAGCGTTGTAAGCGAGTTCCTGAGCCAATTCTTGGGGCTCGGCGTCTCTCCTATGACGGGTTGCGGCGTAAGCAGCGTCCCAGGGCCCGTGCGCGGCGATCTGCGGGTGCGAGTTGTCGGCGGCGATCTGGGTAAACTACAACGTTATTTCACAGTAAAATATGAATGGTTAGTTAGTGCATGATCGGTAAATAGTCCGTGAGGTAAAGTTAATTTTGCAGCCGGTGTACAGGCATAGGGTGCGAATTTGACTTATGTAAAGTGATTTATATTGGTGCTTGAAGAGTAAGTGCTTTTCTATAAGATGTGCAATAGCCAATCGTACATTCGATGTTATAAATAAAGTAAGATCAATTTCAATTAGTATGAAAACTCACCTTCTTGCAAAGCTGGAAGATGGCCAGAGCGACTGACACGACGAAAGAGAAGAACGACAGCTGCAGAGCGTTCCAGGCCTTCAGACCGAGGACACCGATAGCCAAGGGGATAAGGGTCATGGCCTTGAGGAGAACGAACACCAGGATGGGGACGATGATCTTCTTGAGCTTGGCCTTGCGAGCCTCACCGACTGAGCGAGCACCATCCTTGTTGAATTTGATGTTCAGGCTCAGTTCATCACTGTCGAGGTTCCTGGGGCTCACGGTCACTTTAGTGTCAGCGATGGGCAGTTGGAAAGTAACATCGTGAGATTGGATGTAGTTCTCGATGGTGTCCATGAAGTCGCCAGTGGAACGACCGGTGGCTTCGTTGCTGGCACCGTTCTTTGTTACTTCAACGTCATCGGAGATCTGGAACGATTTTGAATTAGAAAGTGTTTGATGGCATTAGAGAAAGAAACAAAAGCGAAAGTTTGTTTTAAATACCTGGAAAGTGTCCTTCTTGAAGATGCTGTCTAACAAGGACATGACCTTGTATTTGATGCAGGCGGTCGGATCGGAACCCTCAGCGCAGCCAGATCGCATCTCCTCGACCATGCCGTCCATGGGCGTTCCCTTCCAGAATCCTTGTTTGGGGGGTTGAGCCATGGCCGTCCCGAATAATGCAATTAAACACACCACTTTCATCGAAGCCATTTTGTTTTTTTTACTCCTGGTGTTCACTGGAGGACTGTTGGTGAGATTGTGATAGTTTCGACAAGGACCCAATGGCTTTTATACAGCTATTTCAAATTCAGCACGTTGTTCGCAGTTCCGGTACGGATTGTCTTGGTATGTACCACTCTATCGCGTATTTACGACCTTTTGATTGCGGCAGGTGGAAGTGTAAGGGAAAGCTATTTGATACGAATCCTCCTATCGATTCCGAGTACGAAACGGCTTAAGTTCTAACATCGTCATTTGATTTACAGACGTTTTAGAAATGTGAGCTTAAGGCGCCTTTTCTGTTGTTTGTGACACCATACCCTGATTCGTTGAAGGCGTGATCCAGATCTTCCGTCCTGTTCTGTCGTAGGGAAAATTGATGATGTTAGAAAAGGACGTCAGTAGTGTGTAATGGTAAAGTGCTTGATATGGAAGAGCAGACGCAACGCACGCGCCGTTTGCATACGTAATAGTTTAAATTGCTATCATTGAACTTGTCACTCCGGAGATAATGTCTTCGATGAATTTAAAGTTCAATGTTATGAATAACAGACTTTTCCACTGGATTCATATGCGTTAGCGAAATTATTTTCAGGGGTGCATCATCTCCACCATTTTTCACTTTATTAAGTTAATTTACAACCTTATTTACACAAACGATTGCAAATATATAGTAGATGCAATTTTTTCTATATCAAGAGGTGATAGTACACTAGTTTGTTCTACCCCCTGATGGCACCTATTACTAGATTGTTTCTTAATAATTTAAATTGCTACCGTAGATAAATTAAAGCAATATAAGCCAATAGAAGAAACACTTTTCCTTTAGAACTTTCTGTTTAATTTTAATCTAAAAAAGCGAAAAACTGTAGGAAGAGTGTTTCATTGGAGTTTTTCTTTTATTTATTTTATTTTTCTCATTTTGTGCACGAAAATCTTACGGAGTTTACAACATTAATTATTAAATTAAAGTGTAAATGAGAGTTTTTAAGATCGTGTATGTATGTATCCCTTCAAAAACAATAAATGTAAAAAGAGAGCCAAGTTCAAAATTGAATACTCATTGTCAATAATGAATAAGTAATTGTTGTCAACTTTACCGAGAAAAGTTCTCGTTATTCAAAAACTGTTCAAAAGAAAATATTGCTTTATTTATCGACTACAAAAACGAAGAAGCCACCTCTTAATCACCCGATTATTAAGAGTGCAAAAATTTGTCCCAAATTAGAAGTATGGCGTTAATCCCTTAAAAATGGTGCAAGGGTTAAAGTTTGACAACAGGGATCCTAAAAAAAGGTCCTGTGCAAAGTGTGTTACATATGAAAACTTACTAGGTCATTCTAGCAATGTTGCTTTAGTAAAAAAAGTCCTCTGCTCTGAGGTAGGGGTGCAAAAACTGGCGAGTACACCCCACACATTCTAGCTACGCCACTATATGTATGTACTGTTAACGGCAGTTCAGAAGGCAATAATTATACAACCAATGCTCATTATACATGTCTCTTTTCCCGTGCTCATTAAAATAATAACCCTATATCGCAATATCCTCTATCTTGACATCAACAACCGTCACTAGGCAACCACCGAAACGTGTATTCCAGATAGTTCCGCTAACAGTAGGTACCTATACCGATTGCTCAAAATAGTGGAACCAATTTTTACGATTGTTTTTTGTTTAAAAGGGCACACTTCTGTACACTGACATCCTGTCAGGAAATCAGGATCTGATGATGGGATCCAGTAAAAATTGAAGGAGTTGAGCAAATTAAGTTTTTGTGTTTGAATAGATGGTTCTTCGTTCAGATAAAGTTGTTGCCATAAGACCTACTTGGCATCGACTTAAAATGTTTTACCTAATTGGCACCGACTTCAAAATGTTGTAGGAAAAAAGTTATTTTTGGCTTTCTAGTTTATTTTCGAAATCGATTAATTTTTTGGTAATCAATATTACACCTTATCTATTCAGTATTCAGTTGATAATTATGAAGCTCATGATAGCTTCAACTGTTTTGTGTTTCTATTTACATTTAATTATACGCCTTAAATTACATAGGTGGTAGATTAAGTCAAGTCAAGCGTATTGACTATGTAGGCATGCCTAAATAATCTCTTAAACTCTGGATGCTGTCAATGGGCCATTATTTTCGAAGACAATTTTAGTAAAATTATATTTTTTTTTCACGCACAAGTTTCTACTTTTTAAAGTTGTTCGTCTTTTTTGCGTGTATAAGCTTATAGATCCTTAAACACGAATATATGTATAAAGCACTTCGACAAAGTGGTATAATAAAATCTTTAAAAAAAATCGGGTATCTCCCATATACGTGCAGTGAGGACAAAATTCTTTTTCTTATTCATTCGATAGTGAGGGGTAAGCTTGGCAAATAGGCCGGCTGGTAAAATAGCCAGTTAAAAATACTCTGGTGTACCTTACACCCATAATATTTATATTTTCAAGCGAGGATCTGTATCTGAAATATTAAGCTTTAAAGTTAAAGTATCTAACTTTCTACCCACTAAACCGCTGAATATAACAAAATTTTCTTAAACGTTTCATTTAACCTCCCTCCCACATTGAATTCCAAAATAAATCTTTCTCGGGAATGCTGAAAAAAATCTCTACTAGGTATTTTCTTGATTTTTCTGATCTATTTATTTATTTATTTATTTAGGCACACAAACAGAATACAATCTGGATTACACTTGAGTTACAGTCTAAAATTATTTTTAGCTTGATTATATTCCTAGACATGTGTACACGGCATAATCATTACAAAAACAATGTTTTAGTCAGGTGCTACATTAGTTAAGTACAACTCAAGACTAATGAATAAATAAGAACATATAAATTAAATTCAATTCGATTACTAAGTTGCTGATACAAATAAAATCAAAATTAAAAATTATAATCTAACCTAAAATTAACAAATAACATTAATGAACATTAGAAATTAATTTAAATTACATTAATTAAGATATCAATAATACAAACAGGATCAAAAGATACATTAGATAAATTCAATAAAGATTGTGTAACAAGTATAACTAAAAAAATTAAAAATAATAAATTAAAAATAATAATAAATAAGTTGTCAAAATCAAAATACAATTCAATAAAAACTATATGGTAATAAAAGTAAGAAAGAAAAGTCATTGGAGAGTAAATCAGTGAATCGTCAATATAATACGAATTACCTTATTTTTAAAACTTGTAAAATTGGGATCAAATATATCTAACATGTCACTGTGCTTTGAGAGTAGATCATTGTATGTACGGCAAAATCTAACAATTGGATTATAATATGATGTATTATTGATGTGAACGCTGAGGACGAAGGTATTCAAATGCGGATGACGAGATCTAAATTTGATGTTGAAATTAATGAGCGATAACAAGGCAGACGAGTCGATTCTAGAATGAATTATTTTGTGCAGTGTATAAAGTTCGTTACACGTACGTCTCTGTTTCAGTGAGAGCATATTAAAATAGCCAATTCTATCTTCGTAACAGTTTATCTTATTTTGCAATCCAAATTTGCGGCACAAGATTTTTGTGTACTTATAATTTTAATGTTACCTTTAGATCGACGTTCTCAACTGCAGAAACAACTTCATCGGACGATATTTCGGCCACGCACGCCGCACTGAAAGCCCGTTCGCCGAGTACTCGTTGAGTGCTCGAATGTCTTGACCTGAACAAAAATTATTTCATTTACAATTTATTTCTTCTGGCTATAACCTTGATTTGTGAATTGTCTTATGCAATTGAAATATTAAAATTAAGAAAATCACTATTTCCGTTACAATTTCCTTACGCATATTCTATTAATTAATTCTGTAACAGTTAATATAAAAACTGGTAACAATTTGAAATTTCATTAAAGTCATCTGATGATAGCGTAAGTGGTTATAAGCGACATAACATATTTTTTGACATTTTGTGACTGTGTGTGTGACGTGCAAATAATTTATACTGTGTAGTGCAAGCGCTGGGTACTTGTCGGCGGTTTATGTTTAGTGCTTGCAGAGTGATCAAGTGATGCGTATATCGCAGTGTAGTGTGTAGTGCGCGCAGAGAGTGTAACGCTTATGCACAGTATAGTGCGTGCAGAGAATGTCGCGTGTGGCACCGGTCGATGGTGGACTCGTGCGGCATGAGCATGGTGAGCGCGCGGAACATGCAGCAGTGTAGTATATAATGCGTACAGTGTGTTGCTCGTGTACAGTGTAGTGTATAGCGCGTGTAGAGTGTATCGCTCGTGTACAGTGTAGTGTTTAGTGCGTGTCGTATCGCGTGTATGCGCACCGGTCGATGGTGGGCGTGTCGACGGTGAAGCTCTGCTCGTGCGCCACGGTGGACTTGTGCGGCATGAGCGGAAAATGTAGCAGTGTAGTGCGTGCAGAGTGTGTCGCTCGTATACAGTGGTATAGCGCATGTAGTGTCGCACGGATGGTACTCACCGGTCGATGGTGGGCGTGTCGACGGTGAAGCGCTGCTCGTGCGCGACGGTGGACTCGTGCGGCATGAGCATGGCGGGCGCGCGGAACATGTAGCAGAACGGGTAGTACATCAGGTTCAGGAACGACGCCGCGTACAGGTCCGCGTACCTCACCACCTACAATGTTATGTTTATATTACGGTCACGATATAGTAAAAAAAACTGGCAATAGTAACTACTTAGAACTGTTTCAGATTAGCGTATTTTTCTGTGCGTATAAGGTTCAGCATACGGGCATGTACGCGCATTACATAAAGCGCTTTAAAAAACGACCGCGCCTACATGCGCTTCAAAAAAGAACATGTACGCGCGTAAAACCACCTTAATATATATAAGGCGGATTATAGAGAAAATAAGGCGTATAATTCAGTCATCATAGTACCTGTGAGGAGAAGAAAGTCTGCCGCGAGCCGGAGCGGAACAGCGAGCCGAGCATGCCGTACGCGAGGTCCATCTTGTGCGTGACGTCACGGATCGACGTGCGCAGCTTCGATATGTCCGGCTTCTCCTTCGTGCTCGAGTCCAGGTCTCTGTGGGGACGGAACGAATGATTAAAGGAAGAAATATATATGTTGCATTTCTTGGTACTTTAAAATTAGATTAATGTAGGTGCATATTAGGTGTGTGTTGGGAAAACAACACAATCAATAACCCTTATCGTCGATGGTAGTAAAAAAGTACAAGTACCGTTTGATATAAGATCGAAATTTATAAGGACAAACTATAAATAAATATTTTGTTGAAAAGTGAGCTTATAGTGAAAAGTAGCTGTGCGGTATTGGATTATTATCGACGCTGAACGTGTTAAGTTTCGCAAATAAATTCAAAGCAATGATAGCTTTTTTTCATTTATGCATGTAGGACAATATTGTCAATATTGTTGATACACTACATATCATTTCAATAAAGTATGTGTGTTACCCAATGTTAGCACTCGTGCCAGTGTCAATATTAATATTTATGACGGAGATAACATACCATCGGGTATCCTCATACCTATTAAAATAATTCCATAAACTAACACGTGTGTGTTTTTCTGCAAACACTATTTATTAAGATATAATTTCTGATGGCACAATTATTATGACACATAAAACATTTTATCATCGTTAAAATCATAAAACAAAATAGATCTTGACGTAATTGACTGGTTTCGTAGTTACTTGTTTGATCGTCGGCAAAGTGTACACATTAACGGCCAATCATCTTCCTATCTCCCTCTCACAACTGGTGTACCGCAAGGCAGTGTCCTTTCACCTCTCCTGTTTTCTATTTTTATTAATACCATCCCAAAAATCCTTTCATCCTCTTTCCATCTCTATGCCGACGATCTGCAGGTCTATGTTACTTGTACAGCTCATGACATTGATGATGCCATCGCAAAACTTAATCAGGACCTACTTAATATTTCTAATTGGTGTAAGGCGTATGGACTCCATGTAAACCCTACCAAGTCCCAAGCTATAATAATCGGTAGCACCTATCAACTCTCAAAACTTGATTGCAGTACATTACCTGCTATTCTTTATGATAGTGTTACCTTAACCCTCTGTTCCCATGTAAAAAATCTTGGTCTCCTTATTGATCGTAACCTCTCCTGGTCCGTGCAAGTTGCAGAAGTGAGTAGAAAGATTTTCGCCTCTATTAGCTCCTTCAAACGTTTGAAGCACCTTTTACCGGTTAAAACAAAAATTTGTCTGGCTCAATCACTGCTGCTCCCAATACTGGACTACGCTGATTGTAGTTATACAGACCTAACTGAAGAACAGCTCAACAAGCTAGAACGACTACAAAACGTCTGTATCAAATTTATTTTTGCTCTGCGTAAATTTGATCATGTCAGCGAATACCGTAACCAACTGAAGTGGCTTACAGTTAGACATCGCCGCAACTTGCATATACTTTCCCTTCTGTATTCCATCCTTTATAATCCTTTCACCCCTAATTACTTAAAAACCCGTTTCTCTTTCTTAGGCTCTGACACTGATTGCCATCTTGATCTGCGGTCAAGAAGTGACAATCGTTTAAAGATGCCAACAGCTCATACTCGCTATTACAGTGAATCCTTTACTGTTAAAGCTGTGAAGCTATGGAATATGCTTCCGCTGGATATTCGTCGCTCTGCCTCTATTTATATATTTAAACGTCGTGTGAAAACACATTATCTTTCTTTACAATAAATAATAATTACGTACGTTTATTGAATATGTATTATATATAAAATGTTATATGTGTGTATGTATATATATGTATATATGTAGCGTATGTAGGTTTATGTATGTATATTTATATAGATTAGTATGTATATTATATTATAAGTCGTTCTTTTCTTTTTTCTTGAATATTATTTTATTTTTTGCACTATCCCGTTTCTGCTTTTGCGAATCCTTTCACCAAAGGTTGTCTGTTAGAGATTGCTTTAGCAATAAGACCGCCTTTGCACGCTCTTATACCCTTGTCTTTATTGTAATTGTTCACTTTATTTGCATGTCCTTTTATTGTGTGTGCATTAAGTATTAATAAATAAATTAATAAATAAGGTGTAAATGGTAAAACAAAATGAAAAAATTGTGAAGAAATTATATTTAAACATGTAAAATAAAAACACTATGACACTTTGGTTGACATGACAACGTCTGTCGGGTCCACTAGTTTTATGATATAACTATAATGGTTTACGCGTGGATTGGTCCACATGTTCCTACGTCTTCAACAAAGGAACAACAAATGAATACGTACTATTTGCATATATAAATGTATATGTGTATTTGCATTTAAACTTTAGACAGATATACAGAGGGTGCAAAGTATCTACGGTGCAAATTATGTACACTCAGAGATATAATATCTCTTAAAACAAGGTGCTTAAATGAAATCCAGCAGAACTTGTCGCTTCAGTACTCGAGCTAGATGAGATTTCATCTAAAATGACTCATAGTCTGAGATGTATTTGGATCGTAATAATGTTTGCAAAGCAGAGTACCGAACACACGACGCAAAGCAGTCATAACACCTACACGCCAGCTATCTCAAATACAAATAGCAAACAATCTTCAAACTTGCACAACAACTTTACCGACGCATTTCGAATGGAAACGCTTTCATCGCACACGATTTGCTAACTGGTCTCTTGATATTAGAGCTGTATTATGATTGTAAATACGTCTAATTGCCATTTGTTCAATTGAGAATCTTAAATGGACGATCAAAGTGACCTAATTGTACGACTGAATCGATCTTTTTTTTATGGAATAGGGCGGCAAATGAGCTGACAGATCACCTGTTGGAAAGTGAATGCTGTCGCCCATGGACATTTGCAGCACCAAAAGAGCTACAAAATGCGTTGCCGGCCTTTTAGGGGTTATGAAGGGGGAATTAATGGGGAAGGGGAGGGGAATTGGGCCTTCGGTACCCTCAAAAGATCTCGATTAGTCTGAAGAACTTTAGGTCCTACGCGAATAAATAAAATAGAGATATTTTTGTGTTGTGTTTCAGATATCAAACACTTTTTACTTGGCAATATTTTTATGTCAAGAGAAAATAACTGGACACAAATAGTGCCCGCGTTTGTGAAGTTAGGTTTCATTTTGAGAAGGAAAGTAAAATATTTACTGGAAAATTGTATCTGACACGTGATACATAAGTGTCTCCATTTACGCTGAGCCTCAACACTCCGATTGGATATGGCACTTAAAACCACTTAAAGTGTTGCTTTTGCTACGATTGTATAAGTATCTGTTAGTCTTTATAATGGAAGTTAATGAAAGTTAAAACAATTATTATA